>JAJJKW010000205.1:0-160845 GCA_023805745.1 Isotricha sp. YL-2021b | reverse complement strand
CCCAATCCCCAATCCCCAATCCCCAATCCCCAAACCCCAAAACCCAAACCCCAATATTGTTAAATTGATAATTTTATTAAAATTTTAAAAAATAATAATTATTTCAAATTTTTTTAAACAATATTAATTCGAATTCGGATTTTTATAATGAGTTTTTTTAATTTTTTTTATTTGTTGATTAACAATTTTTTAAAAATACTTTTTTATTTTATTCATTAATGTTTTTCAATTCTTTTAATCAATTTAAATATTATTTATTTAAAATTAAGATAATTAAAAAAAGAAAAAAATATTTATTAATTGTTTTTTACAAAACAATTATAAAATTTGTAATTATATTTAAAGATAATTATCAATTTAATGTTCATTGATTATTATTTTTTATAGGTTATTTTCTTTTTCCAGTATTCAATTCTTTATTATAGTTGACTTTTTAATAATATAATCTCTTTTTTAATTGTTCATATTTTTATTTGATTTAATATTTTATAATAGTAAATTGAGGTTTAATATTTTCATGACTTGTTGAATAAATTTGAATTTTGTAAAGAATAAATTCAAGATGTCTCTTTTTAAATATTAAGAATTTTATCTTAATAAAAGAATTAAAATCATAAACATATTTATTTATTTGAATAAGATTTTTTTTCATCATATAAATAATTTCATTTCATATTTTTTATTATTAATTTTTTTTTGAAATTAATGAATTTAAAAATTAAATGAATTCCTCTATTCAAATTTTTAAAAAAATTCACTCAACCCTTTTTAATAAATATAACATAAGAAAAGATGATTATAATAAAATTATAGTCTCAAATATATTATATAATGAAAAAACAAATCTTGTATGTTGTTTTAAAGAATTCCTTATATATGATGAACCTGGTGAATTCCTTAAAAGATTTTATAATATAAAAGAATGTAATGAAAAAATAAAAAGTTATTGTGAATTTTATGAAAAAAATAGTAAAATATTTCCTAATTATGTTCCTCTAATAGAATCAAAATATATTTTCAAAAACATTAAAAAAAAGCAAAAAATGTTAGATAATATTAATGAAGATGATAATAAAGATAAATTAAAAGAAAGTAATTTATCATATACAAAAATATTCACTAAATCTATTATGAATTCTCTTTTATCTGAAAAAAATAATTCATTTGATGAAAAAGGTTTAAAAAAATTATTAAAAAATATTTCTGATTGTGAACCTTTAAATAATAATTCTAAAGATAATAATAATTTTTCAGATTCTTCAAATATTATTAATCAGAGTAAAATTATAGAAAATGATAATAATATAGAATATAATATTAAAGGAAAAACAAGTAATACAGGGAGACATCATTATAAAAAATTTATAAAAGATTTTCAAATTGAAAAACCTTTAATTCCCAAAAAGAAAATAGATAAAAATCGAAAGTGTGATAAAAATAATTCAGAGAAAGAAAATAAAAAAAATAATATTTCACATTATAAAAATAATTCAATAAAATTAACAAAAAAAAAATTTATTCCTAAAATAAATTTTGATAATATGATAAAAAGTTTAAATATTAAAATAACAAAAAATGATTTAACAAAAAATAAAAATAAGAGTAAAGGAAAAGAAATAGTAACAGAAAGAAATATAAAACCAAAATTAGGAATTCAAAAAGTAACTATTTCAAAAGCAAATAAAACAAGGAAAAATATAAAGAATAAAATGAATTTATCTACTCAAAATAATAATAGTAAAAAAGAAGCAAAATCAATGCCAAAATTATCATCTTCTTTAAATAAAAGTACAAGAATAAATAAAATTACTTCTTTTCATAAACAATTATTTAGTGCTTTAAATAAAAAAACACAAAAGTTAAATAGTAATTACCTTAATATAAATAATAATATTATTAATAATATGAATAATAATAATAATATTAAACCAACTCTTAAATTTACAAATATAAAATTACAAAAACCAACAAATAATTTTAATATAGAAATACAATTTCATAATACAAATATTAATACAAATAATTATATTAGTAAACATATTCCTTCTCTTCATATAAGTTTGAATACAAATTTTAAGAATACAAGTACTTTATCAAAAAGTAAAAGTAAATCAAAATCAAATTCAAAAAGTAAAAGTAAATCACCAAATAGTACTTCAAATTCTTTAAATAAAAAGCATAATACAATTAATAGTTTTAATAAGAATTATAGATATTTTAATAATAATATAAGAGCATTAATTCATAAAGATATTATTTTTAATAGTGGAGAAGGATTAAAAACAGAAAGAATAAAACATAAAATAAAAGTTAGTAAAATTAAAAAAAATAGTTTAACACAGAAAAATAATAATAAAAATTTAAATAATAGTGGAAATATATTTAAAAGAAATACTCATAAAAAAATAATAAGTTCAACAACTTCTTCTTCACAATATACAAAAATAATTCCAAAAACTTCTAGAGATACTATTACAAATTCAAATAAAAATAATCCAACAAAAAATAGAATAATAAAATCAAATATTTGTTTAAATTCAAAAAATAAAAATATTTCAGAAGATAAAAAAAGATTATATTCTGATTCTCAAAAAACTTTAAAAACTTTAATTAATAAAAGTTCAATATTACAAAATATTAATTTAATTAATATTTCAAGAAAATCAAAAATAAAAAATTCAAGTAGTTCAAATAGAAGTAATAATAATAGTTATAAATATAGAAGACATCCTATAAGAAAAATTAAAAGTAATGAAAAAACAAAATCACCTTTAAATAAACCAAATTTACCGAATAAAAGTGTTTTATCTAATTTATTGAAAAAATAATTTCTTTTAAAAAAAATTTTTAAAAATTTTAATTATGATTTATTTTTTTTTAGAGCTTCTTTTATAATTATGATCAATATTTATTTCAGTAATTTTATCTCCTTTTTTGAAATAATTATTTCCTTGTAAATTAACTTTTTCATTTCCTTCAGTTTTATAATGACTTGCTAAATTATTATCCCATTTAATATTTGATGGAATATCTTTTCCTAATTTTTTTCTTTTATCTTTATCAGAATAATCTGTAAATTTAATTCCTTGTTCTTTTTCTAATTTATTTCTTATTGTTTTTATTTTATCATCAAATTCATTTTTATTAAAATTTTCTCTTATTGAAAATGTTATTTTACCTTTTTTATCTTTTCCATTATTATATGATTCATCTTCTTTTATTCCATAAATATGAATTCCATTATCTGTAAAAACTTTTTTAAATTCATTTATATTAACATTATTTATTTTATCAAATTGAATTTCATAATTTTTATTTATTATATTTTGATTAGGTGTTTTTTTATTATTAAAATCATAGTTATTAAAATCAGAAATATTTTCTAATCTTTTTTTAATTTGACTTTCATTTTCATTTGGATATTTATTTTGAATAATTTCTTCTATTCTTCTTCTTTCTATTTCTTGATTATTATTATTATTATTTATTTTATTTTTAGGAGCATTTTCACCATATAAATCATTTATTTTTCTTTCAAAAGCATTTTCATTTACTCTAGTAGTAAAAGGTCTTTCTTTATTATATAAATTAGTTTTTTCATTTTTCCAATCTATTTTAGAAGGTAAAATTCCAGTTTCTTGCTCTAAAATTTTTTTTTTTCCATGATATATATTTTCATTATTATTATTATCTTCTTTTTTATTTACTTTTATTTCTTGTTTTTTATTAAAATCATCTCTTTCAGGATCATTAAATATATTTGATTTAAGACTATTTATATGATTTTGACGATTTGAATTTATTCCTTCAATATATTTATTATTTGCAGAATTGTTTGTAAATAATTTATCATTATTTTCATTTTTTAGTTCTTTTCTATCTTGAAATAATTCATTATATTTTCTTTCTTTTGCATTTTTAAATTCTATTTTTGGTTCATCAAATTTCTTTTTTTCTTTTTCTATTGTTCCATAAGCACTATTTCTTTTTTCTAATTTAAAATTACTTTTTTTATTATCTAAACTAAAATTATTTCCATATAATTGTTTCATTTTCCTTTCATAAGCAGTAGTTTCTTTTTCTTTATAATTTGGACCAAAAGTTTTATTAACAACATTTTTATGAACATTAAATTCAGAATTATCATAATTTCCAAAAGAAAATTGGCTTTTATTTATATCTCTATTTCTAGTTATTTTTTTAATTGGTTCTTCAGAAAAAATACTTGATTGAAGATTTTTTGAATAATATTGTTTTCCTGATTGATTTATATTATTATTATTTTTATTTTCATCTCCCCAATTTTTAAAATCATATGTTGTTCTATTATTATTGTTTCTTATTCTTATTGGAGCTATTTGTTCTGTGTTATTTAAATTGAAGATATCTGAACTTTTATTATATGTATTTTTTGCTTCTGTCATATTAATAAAAAAATCAAAAAAAAATAAGATTTATTATTATTTTTAAGAATATATACTATTTAATTTTAAATTTTTATTTATTTATATTATTTTTAATTTTTTTTTAAATGAATAACAGTACAGACTATAATGAAAATAACTCAAATGAAAAGAAAAATTTAGATTATTATAGACGAAATTTAGAATTATTAGTTAATCTTAAATTAATATATAAATATGAAATGCCAACTTATTTTCATGATGTTAAAATAGTTAATGATATGATTTTTAATGAAAAAACTCATTTTGTTGAAATTTTCAAAGAATTTTTAATATATGATGATTTTAATGAATTTTTAAAAAGATATTATAATAAATATGAGATTGAAATTAAATTACCAAAAATATTAAATTTCTATGAAAAATATTCTAAAATTTATGCTAATTATACTGTGATTCCAGAAAGTAAATTTATGTATAAAAATATAAAAAGAAAACAAAAAGTAATTGATCAAATGCAGAATAATTATTTTGATTATGAAGAAGAAGAATGTGAAGAAGGAGAAGAATTAGGAAGTACAATTTTTAATTCAAAAGAAAAGAAATATATCGATAGTTTTTCAATGTCAATTTGTACTAATAAATCTATAACAAATACAAGTAAAAGTGATATTGGAGCTAAAGAATTAATTAAAACAATCAATTATTATGAGAAAGAAGCTATTTATTTGAAGAATAATAATATTAATAAAAAAAATCCTATAATAAATAATAGTAATTATACTAATACTATTTGTCATAAAATTGAAAAAATTAAAGAAAAACATTTATTATCTGAGAAAAATATTGGTATTTCATCTTTTATAAAAAAAAATGTTAAATTAAAGTTATTAGAAAGAAAAAAAAAATTAAATATATTAAATTCAAATAATAATAAAAGTAAAAATGGAATTTTAGATAATGATACTATAAAAATAGATAAAATAATCCTTTCAACCAATAATTCAAATTCTCCTAATTATAAAAATAAAACTATATTTCCTTCTCCTTCAGAAGGAAATAACTTGGTAAAAAAAAAGAATATTTTTTTAAATTCAAATTTTAGTTTAAATAAAAAAGAAAAAACAATTCAAAAAATATCAAAAGGAAATATTCAATCAGAAAGTCAATTAAATAATAAATATCGTCCAAAATTATTTACAAATAAAAATGTAGAAAATCTTAAATTAAATAATAATATACTTATTTTAAATAAGAAAAGTAAATCAAGTTCAAAAGGCAAAAATAAAGATAAATTTGTATATAATTATAATATTATAAATAATCTTAATGATGGATCTACTCAAATAAATATTTATACAGGGAATGATTTTATTAATAATTATTTATATCCTAAACATATTTTAAATAAAATTAAACCATTTATTAATTTTAATAATAAATATTTGACAAATGATAATAGTATGAACAATTCTAATCTTAATAATAAAAATATAAATATAAAAAAGAGAATTTCCAAATTAAATTTAAGGAAAATTGTTCATAAAAATGTTTTTGATAAAGAAACACTAAGTGATCGAAAATCTATTAATAAAAATATATTTGATCAAATAGGAAAAAATTTTAGATTTTATAAAAATAATATTTCTGAATTAAAGTCAAATTCAACAATCCATAATAAGTTTTCTTTAAATTCATCTTCTAAAATAATGAATAAACATCCAAGTATTTTAAATATAAAAAATATCAAAAAGAAATCTAAAAATAAGGTATTTAACTCTAATAATAATACTTTAAATAATATTTATTTTAAAAGAATAAATAGTAATTCAAATATTGCAAATAAATTTAAATTAAAAAATTTAGGAAGCTTGATTAATAAAAATAATGAAAGCAATATTATACTTAATACTGATAGAAGTAAAAAGACAATTTCATTAAAATAAATTATTACATTTCTTTTTTAAAATTTATTTAGTTATATTAAAAAATAAATAAATCAATTTTAAAAAAGGATAAATAAATATATTATATATTTAGATATATTTTATTTTTATTATTTAAAAATTTAAGAATATAAATTATTAAAGTGGACATTATTTGGAACTAAACAAAATAATTTAGAAAAGAATTATTAAACTTTAATATTGTAAATATTATGAAGGTAATAGAAAATATAAATTTATGAAAGAAAAATGATTTATTTTTTTAAGAAAGAATATGGGAAATTATTATTTTATTTTTTAGAAATATTAATTAAAAAATTATTATTTTATTTTGTTTTGAAGGAAATTTTAATTAAATATATAAAATGTTAAAAACATAATAAAAAATAATGTTATTTAAAAATTAAAAATGTATCAGAGATTGTATAATAACAATTATGTAAAACCAAACGGAACAATAATAAATGATTGGAATAATAAAGATTTAATATATAGACAAAAATTAAGAACAACATGTATAACACCTAATAAAAATTATATCAATAAATATAGAGATTATGATAATTATATGCATAGTACAACTTTTAGAGAAGGTTCTTTTAAATCAAATAATAATGATAATAGTAATTATTTTATATTTACTGAAGGAAATTTTGGAAATTTTGATAAAAAATATATTGAAGAATATAGAGAAAATCAATTAGCAAAATATTTAGATGAAAAAATCGAAAGATTAAAAAAAATAAAAAATAATTTAAAACCAAATCGTTATGTAAATCAAAGTAATAATTTTATTCCACAAAATAACAGATTAGAAGTTAGTAATTTTTCAAATGATAATTTAGAAAATAAATTAAGATTCAATTCTCAAAATGATAAATATAAAAATAATAAAGATCTGAATGGAAAAAATTTTAAAAAAGAGAATAATATATTAAATGGAGGAAATGGTAATACAAATAAAATTCAGAATTTAAAAAATTCAAACTACAATATTAATAATTATCAGAATAAAAATATTAATTATCAAAACAATAATAATAATAATAGTTTATATCATGAAATTAATGTAGCAAATATAACTTTTACTCCAAGAATAAATGAAACAGAAATTTCTGATTTAAACTATGGAAAAGTTTCTCTTCAAATTAATGGAAATTCAAAAATTGAAAGAAATAAAAATAGAGGTTCATGTGATTCTGATAATTTAAGTGAACTTGCAGATTGTTTAGTCCAAGCATTTGATTTAGAATATAATAATGAAAATGAAAATGGGAATAATGATAATTACAATTATAATTCTAATGATAATAATAATAATAATGATATACAAGATTTAAGACAAGATTTAATTAATAAAAATAATAAGAAAGTTAGTAGTTATGATGATAAAAAAGTTATTAGTTTAATTGATGAATTTGAGAATGAAAATATACCTGAGAGAATTAGTAAAAGTTTAAACAATAGTAAATTAGATATTCAAATTAATAATGAAAAAGAAGAAGAAATTATTAATAACAATAATAATAATATAAAAAATAACAATAATAAAGAAGAAGAAGAGGAAGAAATTTTATCAACTAATAATGAAGTTACTACTGATAAAAATAATGAAATGTTAAATAAGGATAATGATAAAATAATTATAAAAGAAGATATAAATAATATAATAAAAAATGAAAATATAAATAAAAAAGAAAATGAAGAAAAAATAAAAAATAAAGATAATACGAAAAGTGAAAAAAATTTATTAAAAAATAAAATAGAAAATATTAATAACATTAAAGAAATAACAAATAAAAGTTTAAACAGTGATAGAGAGTTAAGACCAAGTAAATATATAAAAAAAGTTTCAATTTCAAATAAAAAAAATATAAATAATAATAAAAAAGAAGTAAAATCACTTAATTCAACTACACCAAAACAAAATGAAAAATTAAAAAATAAATTAAATAATAATCATAAAAGATATAATACTCCTCAACCATCATATTCTCCTAAAAAAGAATCAAAAAATAATAATTTAAAAGATAAAGAAAAAGAAAAAGTTCCACAAAAAAGTTTTTCTCAAATTTCTTTGATAAAAACTAAAAATGAAGAAAAAAGAAAAATTAATAATTCAAATGCTAAAAAACAAGTAAAACCAAAAATAAAAAAAAATAATTTAAATAAAGAAGAAAATATAAGAGAGAAAGAAAAAGAAGAAGAAGAGGAAGAAGAAATTTTTAATCAAATAATTAAAAATGCTGAAAAATTAAAAAATAAACCAAAACATATAGAAATAAAAACAGATTTAAATATTCAAATTAATTATAATGAAGATGAAAAAATAACAAAATTAAAAATATATAATAAAAAAAAAAATGAATATTCAACTTTTAATGAAAGAGATATGAAAAATTATACAAATAATATATTAAAATATAAAAAACCAAAATCAATTTTAGTACCATTTAATAAAGAAAATATATTAATTGATAATAATTATGTTTCTGCAGAATTAAAAGAAGAAAAAGATTTATGTAAGCTTATTCGAGAAGATTATGAAGAAGAAGAAGAATATGAAGAAGAAGAAAAATATTATGAACCTGTAAAAAATAAATTTAGTTCTAATTCTTATATAGGTAAATTACAAGCAATGTTTGAAGAAGATGATGATGAAGATTAATTAAATATTAAATTAAATAATATTTTTATATTTTATCTAGTTTATAAAAAACTTAATTTTTAACTGTCTAATACTATTTCTTTTTTAGCATTTATTTCTTTTAATTTTTTTAATTTATCTTTTATTAATGCTATTTTACTACGAGAGTTTTCAATTCTATTTTTTAATTCTTTTATTTTTTCTTCTGCAGCATTTATTACTTTATTGTCAACAATATTATTATTAAGAGATTTTGATAATGTATTATTTATTTCATTTGATATATTTATTATTTCTTTTTGTTTATAATCAACTTTTATTGTATTATCAGTTATTTCTTTTAATTTTATTTTTAATTTCTCAAAAGAAGGTTTCACAGATTCTAAAGTAGAACTCATATAAAATTATAAAAATACAAAATATAATTTAAAAAAAAAATTTAGTAAAAAAATATATAAATTTAAAAAAAAAAATATTTAAAAAAAAGAATAAGTCAATATCAAATTTATAAAAAATAAATTTTATTAGATAACAAATAAAAAAATGGATTATTTATTAACTCGTCCATCAAAATTCCCTGGAAATAACTTTGAACCCGGAATAGAATTAAAAAATATATTTGAAGAAAACACTCAAATTTTAGTAGTTGGAGCTGGAGGATTAGGATGTGAAATATTAAAAAATTTAGTATTATGCAATGTTAATAATATATTTATAGTAGATTTAGATACAATAGAATTATCAAATTTAAACAGACAATTTTTATTCCGTGAGAAAGACATAGGAAAATACAAATCAGAAGTAGCTCGAGATTATATAAAAGAAAAATATAAAAATAGAAATATAAATATAAAATCTTCAACTAAAAAAATCCAAGAATTTTCCGATGATTTTTTTCGTCAATTTCACTTAATAATAGGAGGATTAGATAATTTAGATGCTAGAAAATATATAAATGAAAAAGTACATGATTTAGTAGAATTTGATGAAAATGGAAATATAAAAGAAGAAACAATAATACCATATATTGATGGAGGAACAGAAGGATTTCGTGGTCAAAGTAGATTAATAATACCATATAAAACATCATGTTTTGATTGTGCTTTTGAATTAACAAATGATAATAGAAATACATATGCTTTATGTACTATTGCTCAAACTCCAAGAATACCAGAACATTGTATTGAATATTCATATGTTGTTGAATGGAAAAAATTTCATGAGAAAAGTTTGGATAAAGATAATATTGATGATATAAATTGGATTTATGAAAATGCATTAGAAAGAGCTAAAAAATATAATATTGAAGGTGTAACATATAATTTAACTCTTGGAGTTATTAAAAATGTTATTCCTGCTATTGCAAGTACAAATGCTTTAATTGCTGCTTCTACAACAATGGAAGCTTTAAAATTATTAACTGGTTGTTCTACGCCTTTAAATAATTATTTTATGTATATGGGACATGAAGGATTATATTCTTCTCATACTGAATATTTAAAGAATCCTAATTGTAAAATTTGCTCTAAACATGTTCATAAATTTATTATTCAAAAAAATGATTTGTGGAGTAATGTTTATAATAATATTAAAAATAAATTTAATTTAAATGATGATATTAATATTTTAAATGGGATTGAATATTTACATTTAAAAGGAGAAGGACAACAAGATTATGATAAATTGTTTAATATGAATATTCAACAGTTAATTGATAATAAAAATTTAAATATTGAAAAATTACTTTTAATTATGAAATCTGAGGATTTTAATGATACTATTAAAGTTAAATTGGCTTTTCCTGAAGAAGAAGAAAAATAAAATATTTATTTAAATAATAAAATATAAAAAAATAAAATGATTTAAAAATATGAAAATTTTTTAATAAGAATTTAAAAAATATATTTTTTTTTATTATATGGGTTTAGAAGTTGGTTATGATCAAGAAGATAAAGGAGGAAAAATATATTTCAAATATCCTTGGATTAAATATAATTATTATTTATCAAAAATAACAAAACAATTTCATAAAGATGAAAGATGTCTTATTAAATTATATTCCTTAAATTCAAGTTTAGGAAATAAATATGCAATTAAATTAAAAAATTTTTTCTTTTATAAATTTTTAAATCAAAAAGAATTAACACGTTTTAATTTTGAATTATCAAAAAAAGAAAAAAATATTCAATCAATAAATTTTAATGTTTCTCCTAATTTTAAACTTTCAATGGATAATTTATTATCAATAAAATATGGTAAATATGAAGCTGGAATGAATCAAATTTTTTTTAATAGAGGAAAAAAAGATAATAATGAAAAAATAAATAATTATGATTTTTCTTCTGTTTTTCCTTCAATGATTCCAAGAAAAAGATTAGGAATAACATTTAATAAAAATTTTCCTTTTTTTAAACATTCTTTTTTTCAAATGAAAATGACATTTAATAAAATATTTTCATATGAAAATAATTTAAAATTTATTCATAGAATAAAAAGTTTTTATAATATACCAATATCATATTTTAATTTAATAATAAATAATGAATTATGTTTTAAAGAAGCTTTTTTTTTTGGAAAAGATGAAGAAGAAAAAAATGGAGGTTATCATCATATTTTATCTTCTTTTAGACCAAGGTCTAAAATTATTGAAATGAATATTCCAAATCAACAAAATGAAATTTCACCTGGAGTTAATTTTTATATTCAAAATATTTCTACTTTTAGATTTTGTGATTTACCTTATTTTAAAAATTTTGAATTAACTAAAAAATTATCTCCTTATATTAATTTTGAAACTTTTTGCTTTCCTTCTAATCCTTTTAAATCCATGTTTAAATATTTATATTCTTTTGGAATGTCTATTAAATTACAAGATAATTTTTTTTTAGATTTTTCTCTTTATTCTGGAGCTTCTCATAATATTCCTATTAAAAAGAAATATATAAATAGTTTTAGAATTAAAATTGGAAATTAATTATTTAATATAAATTTATAATAATAAAAAAATAAAAAAAAATTATTTTTCTTTCAAAAAAAAATTTTTCCTAATAATTTTATTTAATAATACATTATTTTTTAAAAAGTTAAAATTTTTCTATTTTTGAATTTAAAATAGATTAGATTAGATAAAGTATAATATAATTTTTATTTTATTTTATTTTTTTTCTATATTTCCAATACTTTTTAATAAATTTTGATAAATCAAAATATTATTTCTTTTAGATTTTTCAAATTTAAACATTTCATATAACTCATTAATACTAAAAGAAAATAAAGAAATTAATTCATTATTCTCTTTTTGTTCAATTAATTCTTTATTTTTTTCCAAATAAGAAATAATATTGTTCAAAATATCAGTATTTATTTCATTAATATTATCTTTTATTTTCTTAAAATAATTTAGATAAAAATGTTTAATTGAATTTACTTTTAATTCTTTACAAAAACCATTATATTGGTTTTCAATAGGAGAATTTTCATTAATTTTTAATCCTGATAATAAATACATTAATCCTAAAAATTTTTTATTATTTTCATTATTTTCTTTGAGTTGATTTTCTTTTTCTTTTGTTAAAAAATTTAAAATTGAAGTTGAAGTTAAAGTTGGTAAATCTTTATTTTCCAAAGATAAATTTTTAATTTCCTTTTCATATTCTTTTTTACAAGAATTTAATATATTTTTATTCTTATATTCATTATATAATGAATGATTTAAATATTTAATTTTTAATTTTTCTTCAAAAGATAATATTTTAGATTTCATTAAAATTTTAAAAGCTTTTTCTTTTGAAGAAAGATTTTTTTTCTTTTGCATACTTTTAATTTGAGGTAAATTTATTTCTTTATTACTTTTATTTCTAGTATTACTTTTAAAAGGACTATTAAAATTAATTTTTGATTGATTTTCCTCATTTTTTTCAATAATATTATTTCCTTCAGAATTAAAAACTCTTTTATTTTTATCAAAAACTAAATCTAAACCATCATTATTATTTAAAAAATATTTTTCTTTACTCACATTAAAATTACTTGGACTTTTATATTGATCAATAAAATTTGTAGAAACATATCCATTATCTAAATTAATTTTATTAAAATTTAAATTTTGATTTGCATTGAAAATTTTATTATAACCTTTAATTAAAGGATAAGAAGATTCATTTAATTGAAATCCTTCAACAATACCTTGTAATTGTGTTACAAATTCTTTTTTCATTTCTTCTATTTCATTACATAATAAAGTACATTTAACTGTAAAATGTGTAACTGTCATATCAATATATTGTTTCATTTGAAAATTTTTTGATTGATTATTTGATTTTGATAATTGAAAATATTCTTTTTTTAAATTTTTTACATTCATTCTTTTTGAATTATTATTAATAAATTCATTAAAATATTGCTTTTTTTTATTCGGAATCATTGTTTGAATTTTTCCTTTCTGCATTTTTATAATTTATTTTTTTTATAATAAATATTTAAGACATTTTATTTAATATAATAATTATTTGGAAAAATTTTTTTAAAATATTGATAATTTAAAAAAATAAATTTAAACATTTAATTGATTAATTACTCCATATTTTCATTTTGATTTTGATTACTATTATTATTATTATTATTATTATTATTATTATTATTATTATTATTATTATTATTATTATTATTATTATTATTATTATTATTATTATTATTAATATTATTATTATTATTATTATTATTATTATTATTATTATCATAAGGAGGAAAAGTAATTTCAATTCCAAATTTATTTCTACATTCAGGACAATAATATGTAAAATTATTTAAAGTAAAATATTCTTCAGGATAATTTTTTAACTCTTCAACACATTTTGGGTGATACCATCCATTATTAATACATTTTTCTTTCATTTCACAACCTACCATAAATAAATTAGAATCTTTATGACAATAACAATAAATATCATCATTATCATATATTATTATTTCTTTATTTTTTTCTTTTATTTTTTGTTTTTGTAATTTTATTATTTTTTGTAATTTTGAATTACTCATTTTTTGAATTATTTTTAAATATGTTGTTTCATTTGGAATTAAACTTTGATATAATCTGAAAATTTCTATTGGTTTCATTCCATTTAAATATAATTCTGATTCTTTTATCATATACCAAGGAAATTTATATGCTAAACAAGTATCATTATATGATAATGTTTTTTTATTTTTTTTTTCTACTATAGTATAATCATCTTTATTAACTTCAATAGTTAAATTACTAATATCATTTTCTAATTGTCTAATACTATTTAAAAACAATTTTTTTTCTTTATTATTCAATTTTATTTTCTTATTTATAATATCATTATTAACAATTCCATTAATTTTTTCTCCTTTAGTTTTATAATAAACACTTAAAGGAGAATTTTTATGGTCTTTATTATACATATTAATATTTTTTTCAATAATATTAGAAAATTGTTTAATATCATCAATTTCTCTTTGTTTTTTTAATTCAATAGTTTTAACTAATTTATGAGGAGCATGTCTTTGACAAAAAACATGAAATTTATTTTCTCCCATTTGATTATCAGTAATTTCTAATTGAAATTTATTTATTCTAGCACATTCAACATGAAATTTTAAATCACATTTTTCACATTTTATAGTAGGACCATAACCACTTAATAAACAAATTTCACATAATTCCATAAATCTTTTTTTATGAATACTTTCAATTCCTTTTATTTTTTCTTTTTGTTTATAATTTGATATTTCTATTTCTGGAATCCATAAAGCACAACTCATATGAATCCAAGCATGTTCATTTGCTATTTTTTCATTTAAAAATTCATTCATTTGATTATGTAAAGATGAAGTTGTTGTTAAAGATTCATTTTCTATTATTGTATTATTAATATTATTTATATTGTTATTATTATTATTATAATTATCATTCGAATTATTTCTTAAATTCATTAAATTTTTATATAATTGAGATGTTTTTTTTAAAGAACAAGGTTTCATTGCTCCTCCTTTACAAGAACATAAAATACATTCTATATTATTACTTATATTTATATTATTAAAAGCTAAACAAGAATGACAAATCCAATCTTCTTTTGGAACTATTGTTATTCCATAACATCTTTGATGAACTGTTATATGACATATTGAACAATATACTATTAAATTATCATCTTCATAATCTCCATCATTACATATTGAACATACTACATCATCTGGATCTATATTTCCTATATTTAATGGATCTAATAATGCATTCTTTGATTCATTTAAATTTTTTATATATTCTATAAATTTATTTATTGATTTTGTATGAAATTCCATATCCATTCTTAAATATTCATCATATGATATATTACTATCAAATTTCTCTGTTAAGAGATATTTTTTTTGTATATTGTTAATTAATTTTTCGCAATTATTTTTTTCTATAGTTTTTAATGAATCCTCAATATTAGAAATTATTTTATCTAAATAGGATTCTTTATTATTCTTATTTAAAGACTCAGATAATGATAATATATCATTATAAAAT
The DNA here is from genome assembly GCA_023805745.1 of Isotricha sp. YL-2021b. NCBI lineage: Eukaryota > Ciliophora > Litostomatea > Vestibuliferida > Isotrichidae > Isotricha > Isotricha sp. YL-2021b. Next base: position 145,308 of record JAJJKW010000205.1, on the reverse strand, counting down.
TTAAATTTTTTTGGAACTGGACTATTTTTCTTATATATTCCTTTATTTAAACTTTGACGTTCAATAATATATTTTTTTATAATATCATGGAGTAATTCTTTATTTTCAATTAATTCATTTGAAACAAAAGGAAAATACATTGAATTAAAATAAAACCATAAAGAATTTCCCCTTAAATTTTCTATAATTGAGTTTTTTGAATAAATTTCTTCATTCCAATTAAAAGAGTTTAAAAGATAATATAAATTAGAATTTTTTTCATATTCGTTTTTATAATCAATATGAGGAGAAATTATTCTTCTTATTAAATAATTTCTTTGTAATAACTCTATGTTTCTTTTTTTATTAAGTATTGAATATAATGAATTTTTAGGTGAAGGAGATAAGTTTATTAAAGAAGAATTAGAAGGTGAAATAGACATTTGCCAATTTAATACAATTTTTAAAAATTTTTTATTTTAGATATGGTAAGTTGATAGAATGAATAATTATTTAATAAAATAAATTGTTTTTTTTCTTTTTTGTTTTTCAAATGAATTTTACCTTAATTTTAATAAAATATAATATTCTACTTATATATTTATAATTAATTTATATTATTAATTAAATCATCCATCTCCTTTTCATTTATATTCATTGGAGGAGACCAAAAAATATTATCATTATATTTTTCGATTTCTTTTAATTTTTTATCTTCTTTTTTTTCTTTAATTTCTTTTTTTTTAATATATTCAATATCTTTATGAATAGATTTAATAATTTCTCCTATTGAATCATCTAATTCATTTTGTTCATCATCAGAATAATTTAAATCATTTAAATTTATATTCCCTACATTTAAATTATTATTTTCACTATCATCATTTAAATCTAAATCAATTTCTTCTCCTATTGATTCAGTACTTCTAACTAATTCATGTTTAAATAATTCTTTTTTATAATCACTTAATCCTCCTAATACAATTTCCTTTAAAGGAGTTATTGTTAAATAATTATTTGGTGAAATTATATTAAGTTTTTTATCTATATCACCATCACTGTTGTTTAATTTTTCTTCTTCATAACATAATTTTTGATCAAATATATTTATTATTGGTTTAACAATAAATTCATGTAATAATCTAAATTCTTTAGGTAAATTTTCACTTTTTAAATTTGATTGATATATTATATCCATTATTTTAACCACATGACCAAGAAATGAAGGAGAATTTTCATATTCTGATATTAAATAATCTTGAAATATTAATAAGAATTTTTCATTTAATATTATTTTACTTTGAATTCTTGTTAGACTTTCAATAAAATTTATAAATGAATTATGATAAAGTGTATATAATGGATTTGAAAATATAAATTGAGTTAAATATAATAAAATATGTTCTTTCAAAATAGAATTAATATTATTAATATTTATTTCATTTTTTTCAACAAATGATAAACAATTAAAATAAGATGTTAAAATATCTATTGAATTTAAAAGTAAATTGTTTAAAACTTTTTTTTCTAATTTTTCTTTCATTATATCATCAATATTTGAAATTAATGCCTCACATATATCATTTAAATAATTAAGATATATTTCATTATGTTCTAAAATAAAATTATCTAATTCGATTCTTTTTTTTCCATAAATTGTATTTGAATTTTCATTTTTTTTATTAAAACAATCAGTTAATGTTTGCGTTAAATAATTTATAAATCCATATATATATTTATTAACTCCTTTTATTTTTATATTATCTTTTATGATTTCAAAATTTTTAACTAACAAAGAAATAAAAATTTCATTTGGTTCTTCATAAATTAAATAATCCAAAATTCCAGAACAAATATTATCTGAATATTCATTAATATAAATTTTTCCAAATAATTTTTTTAAAATTATAATTTTTTTATTTATTACTTCTTCTTCTTCATTTTCCATGATTAAAATAGTTCTAACACAATCACAAATAGATAAATTAATACATAAATCAATCATCTGAGTAATATAATCATCATCAAATAAAATATTTAAAATAATTTTACTTTTTTTTTCAAATAAAGAAATAAATATTTTAGAAAAATATCCACATAATAATTCATTAGAATTATGATTTGGATTATCTAAAAAATCTAAAAAATGAATTAAAATATTATATTTTTTAGATATAGAAACACTTAAATTAATATTATCAAAATCTTCTAAATTTTCTTCAAAAAATTTATTATAAATATAATCAGTATCACTTTTTAATAATTCACAAGCATTAAAAGGGAATTTATGAGTAATAATATCATTATCAGTCATATAAGGCATATGAGTACTAAAATCAATTAATTTAATAATATTATTTGAAGTAAAATAAAAAGAATGTTGAGGTGAATGCATATAAGTTATTTCTGTAATTAAAGATTCATTTAATAATACTTGTTCAATTGAAGGATTTATTGTTTGATTAGATATATTTGAAGAAAGTGAAGATGATGATGTTGTTATTTGAGGATTATTTTGTATTTCTTTTTCTTCTATTTCTCCTATTTTTATTGTATTAAATTTATCATTTATTTCTTCTTCTTTTTGAGAAGATATTATTATATTGTCCTTTTTTATTTCATTTTTATCAAATCCATTTTTTTGAACTTCTTTTTCATTAATTTCTGGAAGTTGTTCTTCTATTTCTTCTTCTATTTTTATTTCATTATTTTCTTTTTTTTCAACGCTGATGTCATTCATTTTTTTATTCTCAAATCATATTATAAAATTATAAATTCTTTAAAGTATTTTTTTTATTTTATATAATTTAATTTTTTTATTTTTTTATTTTTGAACATTTAAAAAATTTAATTGTTGAAATATATCCAAATAAATCTGATGAGAAATAATAGAATGTTATATATTAATTTAACTTAATTATTATAATTTTAAAATAATGAGTATAATTACTGAAAATAATTTTATAAATAAACCTTCATTTAATATAGATTTATCTTATTTAGAAAATTGTGTATCTCAATTATATAATCCAAACCCAAATAATCAAATAAAAGAATACGTTGAAAAAGTAAAGAATTATTATTCAATAAATTTAAATTTAATTCCCAATCTTTTTGATTTTTTTACAAAAAGTTCAGTTCCTCAATTCCAATTTTGGGACCTTGATTTTTTAATAAATTTAATTAATAGTTTTTATCCTCATATTCCAAATGAAACCAAACTATTAATTCGTGAAAATATTATTTCTTTGATTCAAAATCAAATTGAATTAATATATAAATTTCCTTATATTTCAAGTAAATTTTGTTTATTTATTATTACTTGGCTTAAATATGATTACCCAGAAAATTTTTCAAGTTTTTTTACTGATTTAATTAAACAAATAATAAATATAAAAGAAAATGAAATTAAAATGAAATTTATAATATTATTTATTGATTTAATTTTAATATTTGATGATGAATTAATAAAATTTCGACACACTTACACAGAATTTGAGGCAAAAAAATCAACTGAAATTAAAGATTTTATGAGAGTTAATTGTATAAATGATATTATATTTTTAATAAATCAATTATTGGAAAATGAAGAATATTTAGATAGTAAATTAATAAATAAATCAATACAAGCTATAAGTCAATTAATTGATTGGAATTTATTAAATGAATTTCAAAAAGTAATCCCTTTAATTTTAACTAAATTAATTTTTAAACAAAAATATATGATATCATCCTTAGAAGTAGTTAATGGTTTAATAAAAAAAGGAATGGAAATTTCAATTAAAATTGAAATTGTAAATTATTTTAAAATAAGAGAAGTTTTAAATTCTATTTTAAATACAAATAATATGGGTGCTTTAGATCTTATTGGTGAAATAATAAATAATTTAGGGTTAGTTTCATTAATTGGATTAGGATATGATTCAGAAGCAAAATATGATAAAAATAAGAATATTATAAATATTACTAATGCTCAAAATAATAATACTACAGTTTTCAATTCTTCTTGTAATTTATTAGGTTATGTTCTTTCAACTTCTAAAATTCTTATCAAAAAAAAACAATATAAAACTTGTTTAAGTTTTATTGAATTTTTACAAAGTTTATTAACCTACTTTAAATTATGTCAAAATATAAATAATAATATTTTAACTATGAAAGAATTTACATCTTTTATTTTTGAATATATAAATGAAATACTAAATACTTTAATTATTCCTCAAAATTTATATAATTTAAATGAAATTTCTAATATTGAAGATTTAAAAGATGAAACTTTTTTTTCTTATAGAAAAGAATATATAGTTATATTTGAAAATTGTTTTAGTTTAAATATTATGAAAATCCCTCTTTTAAATATGATAATTTCATTATGTGAAAATAAAAATCCTTCTATATATTCAATTGAACTTGAGTTATTTATTTTAAATACTATTCAACATGGAATTAAAACCACAGAATCAATTAAAGAAAAAGAAATAATTGAAAAATTAAATAATATATTTAATATTATATTTAGTAATAGATATACTCAATTTGATAATAGTCATATTCTTTTATTATATTATGATACTTTAATAAAATATATGAGTTTAAATTTAAATAATAAAGAAGCAATAAATAATATTTTAGAGTTATTCTTTAGTCAAAAAGGTATTATATGTCCTAATATTCAAACTGGAAGTAAAATTGCAAATTTATTCGATAAATTTTTAGATAAAATTAAAGGAAAAATTGATGATAACGTTTATATTTCACTTTTTAATAAAATTAAAGAATATATTACTTTAATAATTCAAGCTAATAATTTTCCTTTAATTTCTCAATATGATTCATTATATCATTCAATTTCAACTGTGATTTTATATATTAATAAAGATCTAAAATATAAAAGTTATGAAGAAATATTAAAGTTAATAATTACAATTTTTGAAAATTATGGAATTGATGAATTTAAATTCTGTGATGTTACCAAATGCTTAAATCAATTTTTATCATCAATTAATCAAGAAATTAAAGATGAAAATATAAAATTATTATTTCAAACATTTTTTGAAGCTTATATCAATAAATATTTTAATCAAGTTCAAAATAATCAAAAAGCACTTTTATCTTTAATAAATCTTTTACAAAGAGTAATTATTATATTGGGAAATAATTCAATATCATTTATTGATTTTTTCTTTGAATTAAAAATTAAAAATATTTCAATTGATTTATTTATAGAATTATCAGGTTTACTTATAAATTTTATGAATTTAAAATTAATTGGTTCAAATTTAGTTAAAAAATATTTTGAATATTTTTTTGTATTTATTGGTCAAATCTCAATTCCAACTCAAAATATTTCTGATAATGATAAACAAATTTTTGCAATTTACAATTATTTTTTGAAATTAATAAGTTCTATTTTTTCAAATAAATGTTTTTCTTCTTTTTATGAACAAAATTCAAAAATTACAATAGAACAAATAGTTCAATATATTTTATATTTAATGTTAAATATTAAAGAAGGTAATACTAGAAAAATCTCAATGAAATGTATAGAAAATATGTTATTAAATTTAGATAATGATATTAATACTCAAAGAGTCAAATTATTATTTAAAGATATATTAAATAATTTATTTGAAACTTATAAATTATTAGATTTAAAAGATTCAAATGATAATTCATGTTTTATTGAAATTATAAAATTACATTCAATTATTTCAAATATAAATGGAGGAAGAGATTATTATGATTTTTTAAAATCTATTGGAATTACAGATGAAAGTGCAGTAACAATGATGAAAGGATTTAATATAAAAAAAAATAAAATAGAAGAAAAAATTTCACATACTTTCAATGTAAGAATATATTATATAATAGTATTAGTATATGTTATCAAATTATTTAAAAGTAAAAGGAGTGTGAAAATAAAATAATTAAATAACTATAAATTAATTTATATATTTAACTAATTTATATAATATATTATTATAAATGGATATAATAAAAAACCTTTTAAATTTTAAAGAAGAAAAGCAAAATCCAATATTACCTCAATTAGAATTATTATATAATGAATTTGCAAAAATATTTTCTTTTGAAAAATATGATGAAGAAGAATTAATAGAATATTTAAGAGAAAAACAAACACCAACAAATCAAGTTTGTGCAAAAAAATTAGTAAATGTAGGAGCATGGCAATGTAGAGATTGTGAGAAAGATTCAACATGTATAATATGTAATGAATGTTATGAAAAAAGTAAAGAAAAACATATTGGACATAAAATTAAATATAAATCTCTTGTTGGAGGTTGTTGTGATTGTGGTGATCCTGATGCTTGGGATCCTAAAAGTTTTTGCTCTGATCATACAGGAACTTTTAATAATGATAATGATATTAATAATTATATTAAAAGTTGCTTTAATGATGATATTATTAATAAAGTTAAATCTTCTATTATTAATATTTGTAATTTAATTAATGTTGATTTTTTATATAATGAAAAAAATAATACTATTATTTCTAATAATGAATTTAATATGAATTTAAATAGTTTTATTGATTTTATTGAAAATATTTGTGAAGCTAATTTAGGGATTTTACATATTGTTTCTGAAGTTTTTTTAATGAATTTTCCTTATAAAACTAATCATAATTGTTTTAGTTATAAAAATGGAGTTTTACAATATGATAAAAATAATAAAGAACATGAATGTTTTTGTCCTTTTATTAAAAATTTAATTAGTGTTTGGAATAAAAATATTAAACGTGAAAAATTTTTATATTTATTTTTACATAATTATAAATTGAAAAGAGAAATAGGATTAATTTATTTGACAATTATTGATAAAATAATAGAAAATGAAGCAAATAATATTTTAGATTTTTCAGTTCAAATTATAAGTGATGAAGTTTCAATAATAATTTCAAAAAATCCACAATTTTTAAAAAATATTTTTGATATTATATTAAATCTTATAAATGATGCTTTTTCAAAAGAAGAATTTAGATTATTGGATTTAAAATTTTATAGATTTTTTTATGATCTACAATATTTAATAAAACCTTGTTCATATCAAGAAATATCTAAAAATGTTGATATATATAAAAAAATTATTGATATTAGTTGTATTATACATAATTATAATATTTTTGAAGTTTCACAAACTTTTATAAGAGATGGATGGAATGAAAATTTATTTGAAATTGATTTAAATATAATTAAAATTTTTCAATTATTTTGTGGTATTTTAGATTTTAATAATACTTCAGAAGTTCAAGAAATTTTAAATTATTTTGTTGATAAAATTGTAAATCAAAAATATAAAAATTTAAATAAAAATGAATATAGTTTTCATTTAACTTTATATAGAATATTTTCTATTTTTTTAAATACTTTTTGCTTTTCTTATTCTAATGAAAAGAATGTAGATTTATTAACTTCTTTAAATTATGTTATGAGTCTTATTCCAAATAAATATAAATTTAATGAAATTTTAATCAAAGGATTATTTAAATTTTTTGGGTTTATTCTTTCAATTGATTTTAATTTTTGGGTTTATTATGGTGAACAGATGATTTATTATAAAGTATTTTATTATCATTATTATTATCATTCAATTGATATTAATCTTTTTAAATATTTATTTTCTTTAAATGAAAATTCTTCATTTTTATCTATAAATACAATATTAGAATTATGTTCAGTTAATGATTCTAATTTAGATTTCACCAAAAATATTATAAATAGTAAAGATTTATCAAAAGAAAAGTTAGAATGGTGTGTTGAAGATAAATTAGAAAAGCATATGAAATTAAATTCTAAAATTATTGAATTATTTATAAAAATAATACGAGATAATACTTCAATGTTAAATATGTTTTGTGATGCATATTCCTCTTTAAATAAGAATAAAATTAAAGATAAAAGAGTTGAATTAATTTGTCAAAAAGAAGAAGAAATATTATTTAATTTCCAAAAAGAAATTATAATTCATTATTCACTATCAAAAAATAATTTAGTATCTTTTTCTGATTTAAAAAATCAAATGCCAAAATATTTATTAAATAAAGAAAATGATTTTATAAATTTAGTAAAAGAAATAACTGATAAAATAAAGTTACAAAATCAAGAAGTTAAATTTTCTATTAAAAATAAATATTTAAAACAATATGATAGTAATTATATTTTTCATCCTGATAAAATAACATCAGCCGAAAAATATTTATTAGATTTTAAAAAAGAAGATGTTAATTTATTGAATACATATTTTTATCAATCATTATCAATTCAAAAATCAATTGATCTTAATTGCTATTTTAATTTTTTCATTTCTTCTAATAATTTAGAATTTATGATATCCTTTTTTAAAAGTTTATTGACTAACAAAAATTTTTATGATTTAACTTCTATATTCTTAAATATCCTTATTAAATATTTTCTTATATTAATTTATTTAATTGAAAACGAGTTTGAAAAATCTGATTTAAAAAAAAATGAAAAATATAAAAATAACTATAATTATTTCGATTCTCAAAGTTTTTCATTTGTTCAAAATTTAGACAATAATATAATTGAAGATGATTTTCAAAAAAAAAATTGCAATATTTTGAAAAATGAATTGTCTAAATTCTTTAATATAAATATATACTCAAGTAATAATCAAAATAAAGAAAATGAAGAAAATCAAAATAGTAAAAATAAAAAAAAAAATAAAGACAAAATTAGAGATAAATTTAAAAAAAAAAATCAGGATTTTGAAAATAAAAATAAAAATTTATTTAATGAAGTTAACCAAGAAGATGAATATAAACATTTGAAAGATATTTGTGTATATTGTAGAAATAAAATAGATGAAAATGATTTTTTAAATAATCCATTTGGAATTTTAGGAATGATAACAAATGATAAATTACTTTATAATTTTATGGAAAGAAATTTAAAAAAAAAATATGAAATAATATCAAAGGATAATTTCAAGGAATATAATAGTAATTTCAAACTTGAAAAATTTGAGGATTATCATATAAGATTATTATCATGTTCTCATAAAATACATGTAACATGTTATAATAATTTTATAGTTCAAAATTTAAATAATAATTTTGAGATTTTTGGTTGTCCTTTATGTAAAAAATCAGGTAATATTTTAATTCCTTCTTTAATTGATAATAAAAATATAAATTGTCATAATTATTATAAAGGTTTATCAATTCAAGATATTAATCTAATTTATTTAGATCAAACAAAAACAGAAGAAGTATTAAAAAATAATTTTTATTATGGAGAAGGTGATGAAAATTTATTTATTAATAAATCAAAAAATTTAGTTGAATCATTTTTATCATCAAAAGTAAGACATGAAATATTAATTCTTGATTTATTATCTCAAGCAGAATTTGAAGTAAATTATAAAGGATTAATTAATGAATTTCATAATTTTTTTTTCTATTATTCAATTTCAAATTATAAAAAATTACAAATTGAAATATGGGCTGATTTAATTTTATCTTTGAGAATGATGCTAAAAACAAAAAAAATTATTCAAATATCATTCCTGATTAATAGATTCATAGAATTAATAAATTTAGTAAAAAATGGAGAAATTGGTGATTTTATATTAAATAATAAAATAGATGAAATATTATCTGAAATATTATTTTTATCAATTTTACTAATTGAAAAAGACAATTTTAATTTTGAAAAGAATTTATTTGGATTTTTTTTAATATATTATTCATTTTTGTCATTCATTAAAAATCTTTATTTTCAAAATAATTTAACATTTAATAATAAAGTGTTTAAAGAAGAAATAACATTAAATAATTTCAATAATTATATATCAAAAGGTTCTGAGCAAATCTTGAAGATAGAATCTTCTTTAGAATATTTAATGAATAAAATTAGAATATCAAAAATGATTTCTAACAATGAATATATTGAAAAAAATACTAAATATGAATTTATCATTCAATATTTTTACCCTGAATTTGACAAAATTAAAAAAATAATTTTTAATTATAACTCAATATTAACAAATTTAGATATAGATATTTTAAAACCAAATTATTCTCAAAATGAATTATTTAATAAATTTCTAGAACATTTTAATAAATCCATAGAAAACTATAATGACAATTCCCCAATACATAAGAATTTATTTAATTTTGCTTTAAATTTAGAGGTAAACTTTATTCCATTAAAAGAAAATATTCTATCTCTCATATCTAATTATAATTCTATTAAATGTGATAGTTGTCAAAAGATATATTCAAATTCTTATGTATGTTTAATATGTGGAAAAAAATTTTGTAATTCAATAAATTGTAAAAAAGAAATAAATAATGAACAATTATATAGTGTAATATATCATTCATATATATGTGGAGGTGGAAATATACCATATCTTTCATTGAAAAAAGGAAATATTACTTTTATATCTGGAAGCAATGTTATAAACTCAAATTATAATATTTATTTAAATCAATTTGGAGAATCAATTAATGATAAAGCTATATCAGAAGACTATATTTTAAATAATGATGAACTTCAAAAAGCAGTAAATGCTTTTATTGATTATACATATAGAAAATTCAATAAATATCAATTATTAATAATGAATGATCTAAATTTTCAAATATTTAACCTTAATGATAATAACTTAATTGAAGAAGATGATGATGATTAAGGAGATAATTAATATAAATAAATTTTACATTATAATGAATGATAAGATAACAAACAATTTTAAATTAAAAATATAAAAAAATTAAAAATATTTTATTTAAAAATTTTTTTGTTTTTTCTTGAAAAAAGTCTAACAATTAATTATAAAAAAATAATATTAAAATGATATCTATTAAATATTTATTCAATCTTTGAATTACTTAAGATTATAATAATTTATTGGAAAAAAGATTATAAATGAATTGATTATTTTAATAAATTTTTTTCTTCAATTTGTTTTTCTATTCTATTCTATTTCTTTTTTTTATATCTTTATCTACTATTAAAATATATGGTGAAAAATGGAAAAGAATTTTTGAGCATTTTAATAACTATTTTTTCCTTGCATTATTTTCAAAATAATTTTTAAAATCAATTTTTTAAAAAAGATTTTTAATTAATAATTTAATATTTCTTTTATATAAATTTTATTTTTACTAATTTCTAATAAAAAATAATTCTTTGATTAATGTATAACTATTATATTGACCAAAAATTAAAATCTGAAGAAAAAAAGAAATTAATAGCCCAAAAAAATTATACTATGTCTAAAATAAACCATCAAATAAAGACAAGGAGTTTATCATCAAAATATAATAAAAGATTGGTAAAATTTATATTAGGTTTAGTTAAAGAACCTATTATAATTAATGATTATGTTGAACCAATAGAAAATACTAGAGATCAATTAAATGTAAATCATTATAATTTTTCATTTAAAAAATATATTCCAGATAAAGAAAGAATTGTATATAATATTCATATAATAATTCATAGAAAAAACTGTTAAATGAGAAAAAATTTGAAAAAGAATTAATAAATAAATTTTTTCAAAAAAAAAAAGAAAAAAAAGAAAATTCAAATTCTATAACATTCATTCAACCAAAAATGAGATTTAAACCAAGAACAGATTTAGAAAGAATTGTAGATCAAATGAATTCAATAAGTTATAATAAAAATAATTCAAAAATAATAAAAAGTCAATTAAAAAGATTAGGATTAAAATCAACAAATATAATAAAACACGAACCAAGTGAAGTTTCAGGAAGTGAATCTTCAGAAATTTCAGATGATACTCCTAAATTACAAAAGAAAAAAATTGAAAATAATAATAAATCTATTATACAAAAAATAAGTAATTTTTCAGGATTTAAATTTAAAGTTATTAATAAAGAAATAAAAGAAATTATGAAAGATTATCATAAAAAAACACATTTTAAAGGTGCTTCACAATATATAGAAGAATTACAATTATCAAAATCAAAAAAAGAAAAAAAAAAAAGTTTTGAAAAAAGCAAAAAAAAAGAAAATAATATTTTAAGAAGAATAAATTCTTCAAAAGAAATAAGAAGAATAAATAATATTAATCAAATTATTTCTCAAAAAAAAATTACAAAAAAAGATATTGATAATCAATTATCAAAATGTTTTTTATCTAGTTTTATTAAAAAATATCCTATTTCTCCTGAAAATTCAGATATTATTCTATCAAATCCTTTTTTATATGAAAAAAATTTACCTAATAATAGTGAGTTAAATATTTTAAAAAATGAAGAAGAAAAATCTTATCTTAGAAAATTAATTTTGAGTCCCCAAAACACAAAAAGAAAAGAAGGAAATAAAATTTTAAATAGCAAATTTGAGTATTTTACAAATAAAAGTGAAAATCAAAATAATACTTTAGGAAGGAAATTGAATGATTCTCATGAAAAAATGTTTAAAATTGATGGTGAAAAATTTCCTGCAAAAGAAATAGAAAAAATTGCATCTAAAATGTTTTTAAAATGTAATTATATTCATAAAAAAAATAAGAATATATAATTTAGTTTTTTTAATTAAAGATTAAACTTTTCAAAAAATTTAAATTATTATTTTTTAAATAGATTATTTAAGATAAACAAATTAAAAAATTTAATCAAAAAATGAAAAATCAAAGAATTCAGAATTACAAAAATTTATCCTCTGAAGAAAAGAAATTACTTAATATATATTTATCAGAATATAATGACATATTTCAATCAATTCTATTATTTACTCCTTCTGAATTTATTCAAAATATAATTAAAAGAGTAGAAATAACATTAAAAAAAAAGTTTAACGACATTCCAAGAAAATCTAAAAATAAAATAGAAGAATTTTTAACAGAAAAAATATATTCACAAGAATATAAATTAGCACAAAACGCATTAAAAATTATAAAAAAAAGAAAACATGAAAATAAAAATTCTAAAAACATTTTTAATGGAAATATTATTGAACATTGTGAACATGATAAAAAAAATGGTTATTATATTCATTCTTGTGGAGAAAAATTTTATAATTTTAAATATAAACCTTTAATAAATTTCTCTAATTTTGAAGAAGAGCTAAAAAATGATAATAATAATTTTGATAATTTTTTAATTTGTATAAAATGTGAAATGATTTATAAAAGTAATTTAATAAAATTTCATTGTAATGAAACAAATAATGATTTTTATTCTAAAATAAAAAATGAAAATGAAGAAAAAAATAAAGAATTACCTTTTGCAACATGGAAAAAATATCATTGTAATGCTGTAATAAATGATACAATGAAATGTCCAATTTGTAAAAATAGTTTATTATATGATAAAGAAAATGATAAATTAATATGTAAAAAATGTAATAAAAATGTTTCTCCTAAAAAAATATTATGGAATTGTTTAATTTGTAAAACAGATTTTTCTTCTGAAGCAAAAGAATATAATAATTTAGAATTTAAAAATATGAAAATTAGTATAAAAGATACTTTAATAAATAAAGAAAAAGCTTTTCCAGAAAAAATGTTATGTGATTGTAAAATAGATTTTGAAAATACTAAATTTTTCCATAAATCAACTTGTAAAGGAGAATTATTTTTAGGAGAAATGAATAATAGAAAAATTGTAGTTTGTTATAAATGTGATTCAATGGGTTTTTATGATAATTATAATTGGACTTGTCCAAAATGTGAAAAAAAATTTAAAGTAAAAAATATAATAAAGAATAATAATAATATTATTAATAATAATATAATAAATAAAAATTTAAGTTCTAAAAAAGAAAAAGAAAATAATGAAGATGAATTTCATTATAAATCAGGACAAAAATATTTTGGATTTTCTCCTTGTTTTAAAAGAAAAAGAAGTGAATTAGATGAATCTTGTTCTCCAAATAAAAATAATTTATATCGTTCTTCAATTAAAAAAGAAAAAAAAGATGATTCACATTCTCCTTTTATTATATTAAAAAAACAATTATCAGAAGTAAATGATGAAGAAGTAAAAAATTTAGGAAATGATTTTAATAATATATCAATAAGAAATGAAAGATATGAAACAGAAAATAATTTAAATTTCAAAAATTCATTTTATGATAAAATAAATGAAAGAAATAAAATAAGAAAAAAATCATTAAATAAAAATTCAATATCAACAACAAATTCTTCTGAAAATGGTTCATTAAAATTAGAAAGAAATAATAGAAATGAAAAAGAAAATCATAATTCAAAATTTATAAAATTAAAAGAAATAATTCCAGAAGAAGAGAAAAAGAATTTTAATATAAATGATTATAAAATAATAGAACAAATAGGAGAAGGAAGTTTTGGTAAAATATTTAAAGTAGAAGATAAAGAAGGAAAATATTATGCAATGAAAAAAATTGTAGCAACAAATCAATCTGATATAGAAGATTTACAACATGAATATGATATATTAGATGATATAATAAAATCAGGAAAAAAAATAAATTTAGTTTCTATAATTGGAAAAGAAAATAAACAATTAGATCCAACAACTTTTGTATTATATGTTATAATGGATTTAGCTGATTCTGATTGGGAAAAAGAAGTTGAAGAAAGGAAAAAAAAGAATAAATATTATACAGAAAAAGAATTATTTAATATATTATATAATTTAACAAATACATTTTCACAATTACAGAAAATAAATATCTCTCATAGAGATATAAAACCACAAAATGTATTATATTTTAAAGAAAATAATACATATAAATTAGCTGATTTTGGTGAAGCAAAAGAATTAAAAAATAATTGTTTAGTAACTTCAAAACAAACTTTAAGAGGAACAGAATTATTTATGAGTCCTGTTTTATTTCAAGCTTATAGAAATAAAATAAAATATATTAAATCTGTTAATCATAATACTTATAAAAGTGATGTTTATAGTTTTGGTTTAATGGCTCTTCACGCTGCTTCTCTTGGCTATGAATCTTTATATGATATTAGGGAATTAAAAAATAATTTTTCTGTTAGAGTTGTTATTGAAAAATATTTAAAAAATTATTATTCTCCTTTATTTATTGATTTAATTTCTTCTATGCTTAATGTTGATGAAAAATCAAGATGTGATTTTATTGAATTAGAAAAAGTTTTTCAAGATTTGGAAAAAGATTTTTAAAGAAAAAAAATTTTTTTTTAGTTATTTATTATGTATAAATAGATATATATTATTTCTTTTTTAATTATTAAAAATTTATGATTTATTTACAATAGTTTTTTTTCAAATAATTATTAATATTTAAAAACTATGAAATAACAATAAAAAAAAAAATAAATAATACTTTAAAAAAATAGCCTTAAAAAACAAAAAAAAAAAAATTAATAAATAAATAAAAAAAAACATTTTATTAACCATAATAATCTACCAAACCCTAAACATTTAAAAAAATGTCAAAAATCTCAAACCCAAACATAAACGTAATATGTCGTTTTCGTCCAATGAACCAACTAGAAAGAACAAACGGAAATGAAATGGTAGCTGAATTTACATCAGAAAAGAGTTTAGTATTTAAATCATCCAGAGAGAACAATAAATACAAATTTAATTTTGATAGAATATTTCCTCCAACAACAACTCAAGAAGAAATATATAATAGTGTAGTTCGTGAAATAATAGACAGTGTAATAGATGGTTATAATGGAACAATATTAGCATATGGTCAAACTTCCTCAGGAAAAACACATACAATGCAAGGAGATATAAGAGATCCAATAAATAGGGGAATAATACCAAGAATGGTTGAACATATATTCGATTATATTTTTGGTGCTGGTGATGAATATGAATTTTCAGTTAAAGCTTCTATGATTGAAATTTATCAAGAAAAAATAAGAGATTTAATCGATGTTTCTAGAACAGATTTAGCTATTAAAGAAGATAAAAAAAATGGTATTTATGTTCATAATGTAAGTGAAAAATATGCAGGAGGACCTGATGAAGTTTTAGAAATTATGAGAATTGGTTCTGATAATAGAGCTCAAGCTGCAACTAATATGAATGAACATTCAAGTAGAAGTCATTCTATATTTATTTTAACATTTAATTCAAATAATAAAAAAGAAGGAGTTTCAAAAACTGGAAAATTATATTTAGTTGATTTAGCTGGAAGTGAAAAAATATCAAAAACTGGAGCTACAGGAGCTACTTTAGAAGAAGCTAAAATTATAAATAAATCTTTAACTACTTTAGGTATGGTTATTAATGCTTTAACTGATGGAAAAAGTATTCATATTCCTTATAGAGATAGTAAATTAACTAGAGTTTTACAAGAAAGTTTAGGAGGAAATTCTAAAACTTGTTTAATTATTACTTGTTCTCCTTCTATTTATAATGAAAGTGAAACTTTAAGTACTTTAAGATTTGGAGAAAGAGCAAAAAAAATTAAAAATAAACCTAAAGTTAATAAAGAATATACTGTTGAAGAATTACAAAGAATTATTGAAGATTTAAATATTAAATTAGAAAAAGCTAATGGAAGAATTAGACAACTTGAAGATTTTATTAGAAAAAATGGATTAAAAGTTCCAAGTCAATATGGTTCAAATGCTATTAATGAAACTAAAAAAAATTTTAAATTTTCTGTTGAAGAAAAAAAAGCTATTGATGAATTAAAACAAAAATATGATGGAGAACAAGTTGAAATTAATGATAGATTACAAAATGCAATTGATATGATTAGTGATGGATTTGATGAATTAAAAATAAAAGATATTATTGCAATGTTATTAAGTGCTAAAGATAAAATAAATGAAAAAGAAATTGATTTACAACAAAAAACTGTAAATTTAGAAAAATTACAAAATGAAGCTATAAATTTAAATACTGCTGAAGCTGTTTCTCAAGGTGATCCTGCTGTTAAAGCTTTTTCTTTAATGAAATTAGATTTTAATGATTTTTTAAATAAATTAAAAGGAGAAGCTAAATTAAATAAAAATGAAAATATGATTAAATTAATTAATGATTTTCAAAAAAATATTTCTGATGGAAATAAATATAATATTCCAAATGAAGAGAAAGAAGAAGAAAATATAGCTTCAAATGAAGAATTTTTAAAAGTTAAAAATGAATTAGATTCATTAACTGAAAAATATAATAATGAAATGAATATTTATAAAGAAACAATTGATCAAAAAATTTCTGCAATTGAAGAAATGAGATCAAAATATGATGAATTAAAATTTGAATTTGATACTTATCAAGCTGCAAATAAATTAACTGAAGGAGCTCATCAATATAAAAAAAATTTAGATGAATTAAAATCAAAAAATGTAATTCTTTCTCAAGAAAAAGGAAATTTAGAATATATTTTAAGACAACAAATTGATGAAATTAAAAAATTAAAAGCATTTATTGAGGAATATAAAAATAATTTTGAAAATATTAATAAAATGAATTTAAGAGGTAGTGTTGCTATTGTTGCTCCTCATATGGTTAAAAAAATTCAAGGAGGAAAATTAAATGAATCTGTAAGAGCTTCTTTTCTTGGAAAAAGTGTTATGTCATAGTTTTTAAATTTATTTTTTTTATTTTAAATTTTAAATGTTTATTTTTAAATTTGAAAAAAATTTCATTTATTTTAACTTTCTATTAATCAATTAAGTCAAAATTAAATTATATAAATAAAATTAATATTTTCTATTTGCTAATATATTTAATAATTCTTCTCTTAATATACTATAATTTTCTGAATTTTCTCCTAAATAATCTTTTATTAATTCTTCTCCAACTTTTTTTATAAAATCTTTTTCTAAATGAAATATAAACATATAATTTATAATATCAAATAAAATCTTTTTGATATAAGCTTCATCAATTTCATCTTTATTTTTATTTTCAAATAAGTCAATTTCAAACCATTTTTTCCAAAAATTGATTTGAATTATTTTGGGATAATTATATAATTTAGGAATTATTCTATCAAAAATTGTAACAGTTGAATTTTCTATACTTTCACCATAAAATTTAGAAGCTTTTAAAAGTTTAATTATATCTTCTAAAACAAGATCAGTTTCAGCTTCAGTTAAAAATCCAATTAAAGCATTAAATATAAAGAAATCTAATAAAGAAGAATATTCTTTCTTCATTAATTTTATATCAAAATGATTTTGACTTAATAATTCTATAAAGTAATGTTTTCCAAATGGATTATTTAATTTTTTACAAATTTCACTTTTTTTACTTTCTAATTCTTTAATTGCTTTTTTATCTGAATTGAACAATTGTATCATAAAATCTTTAATTTCATCTTTTATTTTTTCTTTTTCTTCTTCTTTAATATCATTTAATTTATTTAAATTTTTATTTTCTTGTAATTTTTGAATTATTTTTGGAGTAAAATCAAGAGTAAGTCTCTTTTCAAATTTATTTTCTGGAAATTGATAAACTTTACAATTATTAACTTTAAAATTATCCTTTTTAATATCAATATCATTAAAAAGAATTTTTTTAGAAATATCAATAAAATCATTATTATGAGAAACTCTTTCATTGATATCTTTTTCAATTAAAGAAAAATCAATATCATCTAATTTAATAAAATCAGGTTTAATATAATATATATGCTCTCCTTTAAAATTACTTGGAATAGATTTCACTCTTTCATAAGTTTTTGAAATTTCTTGATTAAAATATGCATAATCATCTTTAAATATATTTTGAGTAAATTGAATGAAATTTTGAGTATCAGTAAATTCTTTATAAAATTCATGATCTTTTTTATTTCTATTTTCAAGTAATAAATTTTTATTAAAAACAACTTCATCATCAATTTGAACTAAATAATTTGCATAATCATATAAAATTTGAACAAAGAAATGAAGAAAAGCATTTTTAATTTGTAAATCATAAATGGAAAAAGAATTTAAAGAAGAAGAAATACTTGAACTTCTATTATTTTTTTCATTAGCATCAATTTCTTCTTTAATTTTAATTAATTCATCTCTTAATTCTTTTTCAATTTCTGTAGGTAATTTCGGAGTAAATTTATTTAAATATTTTATATAATCAACTCTTTTTTTTGGGTTATTTTCAATTAAATTTGAGCTTAAATGAATAGTTTTTTTATCAATAGAAATAATAAAAAATTCATCATCTTTTAAAGTATCTTCAATTTCTCTTAAAGTTTCAGCAACAAGAGAAATTAAATCTCTATTAATTCCATTAATAAAAGGAAGAAAAGCTTGTAAATATTTTACCATTTGATCAGACATAATTGGAATAAAAGGATTTACCCATTGAAAAGGATATAATAAAGATATAAAACAATCTGTAACTTTACTTATTGTATCATATTTTTGATCAATAAAAAGAATTTTTTTTTCAAATAACATTAATCTAAATATTATTATTATATTATCAATAGGAAATAATTGAAGTAAAAGAGAATAATTATTATTTAATAAATTCATATCTTTATATTTTGGATAACTAATTTCAATTGGAGTAGGAAAATAAGGTATATAAAATCTTAACTTAGAATCTCTTTTTGGAATAGGAATTGAATTAATATAATACATTATACTTTCATTAATTAATAAAGAATCATTATTTTCAGATAATATTTTATAAATACTTTCAAGACATTTTGACATTTGATTTATATAAGGATATCTTGAAATAATACTTAAACAAAAAGGAACATAAACATTTTCCATAAAACCTAATTCTTGACAAAATTCTAATTCATTTTGAATTTTTTCAATATCATTTTTAGTAAGATAATTATCTAAATAACCATCAGCAAATTTCATTAAATGATGTTTTAAAGGATGCATAGTATAATTTTTAGTATAATCTATATTATTCATTTGAATATAAAAATGATAAGTCATCATATAATATCTTTCTCCTAATTGATTAGTAATTGGAGCCATATAATTTTCTATAAATAAAGGTTCATCTTGATTATAACATACTTTAATTCCTAAAGGAAAACAAATTGTTGCAGCTAAATTATTTAATTCTAAATATTTTGTATCTTCAAAAGGATATCTAAATATAATTTCTGCTTGCATTGCTGGTAATTTAGAACAATATTTATGTCTACAATATGGCATATATACTTTTTGAGATCTTTCTATTACTTTACCATTTTTTTTTGGAAATGATGATATAAAAAATCCTTCACAAAATGTTTCTTTTCTTTTATTATTATTATTATTTTGTTCATTGTATTTTTCTAAAGAAATATAATCTAAAAATGGATTTTTTATATTTGGTTTTGTTGTTGATGATGTTGTATTTGAATCTAAAGATTCTCTATTTGGGATTTTTTTTGCTTCTTCTTCATAATTTTCTTCTTTTTTTTGTGAAGTTTCTATTATATTTTCTATTTTTTCTTCTTCTTTTGGAATTTCTTTTTCTTCTTCTTCTTTTGGAATTTCTTTTTTTTCTTCTTCTTTTGGAATTTCTATTTTTTCTTCTTCTTCTTTTGGAATTTCTATTTTTTCTTCTTCTTCTTTTGGAATTTCTATTTTTTCTTCTTCTTTTATAATTTCTTTTTTTTCTTCTTCTTCTTTTATAATTTCTTTTTTTTCTTCTTCTTCTTTTGGAATTTCTTTTTTTTTTTCTTCTTTTGGAATTTCTTTTTTTTTTTCTTCTTCTATTTCATTTTTATTTTCTAAATTATTTTCAATTTTATAATTTAAACTTTTTGAGAATTTAGATGTATTTTCAATCATTGTTTTTTTTTTCTCAAATTGATTTAATATATTTAAATTAAGTTTTCTAGGTAAATTTGTATTTGAAAAAGTTTCTTTTGGAGGAACTGTTGTTGTTTTTGATTGATTAAACATTTTTAATCTATCTTGAAAATTTTTATTTGTATTTATAGGTTTATTTTGAATATTTTCAGTTTTATTTTCTGTTTTATTATTAATAAACATTTTTCTTTTTGAAGCAAGATTAAAAGAATTTGAACTTGTAGATTTATTTTTTAAAACTATTTTAGCTTTTACTTTTGTATTTTCATTTATATTAAATTCAAATTCTTTTCCATCATCAGAAATTTCATAATCTTTTAAAATAATTTCAAATTTATTTGTATTTATTTTTTTCCCATTAATAACTAAATTAACATCAATTATTCCTTCATTAACATTTACACTTGAAAATGTTGTTTTATCATTTGAAAAATCAATTATTCCTTCTTTTATTTGTAATTCTTTTGTACTTATTGAAATAGGAGATTTATCATTTATATTTCTTCTATAACTAAAATTAAAACTAAATTCTAATTAATTAAATAATTAAAAAATACTTTTTTCTTTCATTAAATCAGCAGCATTTAATAATGTTGAATTTATAACTATTTATAATTTATGAATTATATACCATAAATATCACAGTAATGATTATCCTCATTCATTTTTTTATTTAAATATAATTATAGAAATTAAAATTAATAAGTATATAAAATATACCAAACTTTTTTATTGGTATTTATTAATTAATAAAAAATAAAAAAAATATTATATATATATATATACCAAAACTAAAAAATTTATTTTTATTTTTTTTCATTATCTTTTTTTTCTTCTTCTTTCTTTTCTTCCTTCTTATCTTCAATAAGTAAATTTTCAATATCATCTTTTTTAACTTCTTCATCTTCATCATCTTCATATTCTTCATCTTTTTCAGCAAATTCATTAGATTCTTCACTTTCTTCTTCTTCTTCAAAAGTATCATTTTCAGATTCTTTAACATCATTTTCTTCATTATTATCATCAAAATTATCTTGACAAGAAGGTAAAAATCCAATATTTTTTTCATCTAAATTAATTCTAGCATAATTATTAATAGCATTTAAAGTATAAAAAGGAGTAAATTCTAAATATAACATATAATTAACATAATTCCATAAATTATGTCTTGATTCTCTATGCTTAGTAAAATCTTCATCTTTTTTTTCAACATTTGCTCTTGTATCATGACAAATAAAACAATGATTTACTCTATCAATTTCTTTTTTTCTTTCTTGTTCTCTCATTTGAGAAAAAGTACCTAAAATTATACCAAAAATTAAATCAATCATAACAATAATACATATTAAAAAATAAGTTACATCAAAAATGATTCGAGTAGAATAATTTATTGTATGTCTTTCATAAGATATTCTTACCATTTGATCTGCAGCTCCACCTCTTGCACGAATTCCAGCATCAATATTAGTTAAAAAACAAAATATTAAACTTGAACAATAATTATCTTCATATCCTTCTTCTATTTCTTTTTCAAAATTTGAATTAAAGAAAAAAAAACCTATATTTGTATAAAAATATACTAGAACTATCATTAATAAAAATGTTGCTCCTATTTCTGATTTTTGAAGCTGAATTGATAATGCTATTCCTTTTAATGTTGAATTTAAACTTATTATTGCTAATAAAAAAAATGCATATACTAATTCTCCTCTGTTTAATATTGATCCTATAAAACTTAACATAAACATTATTAAAAGAGAATTTATGTAATTTCTATTTAACATTGAATTTACTACTATTATAAATATTTTATTCCATATTGTTAATTGGTCTAAAGTTATTTTTTTTTCATCACAAAATTTAACTTTATCTAAATTATAATATAATGGAAGTTTTACATATATCCAACTTATTATTAAAATTCCATTTAATGCACAAAAAAAATAAATACACATATCATATATATGTCCCCAATCTTTTATTGAATGATCTACTGCTTCTTCAAATTCTGGTTTTATTTGAATTAAATTTCTTAATCTTCTTGAATTATTTGGAAGTATTGTTGTATAACCTTTTAAAGTAAAAAGCATAAATATTAAAAAAATTAATGCTATAAAATATATTATCAATTGAACATAATAATAATCTAAATTTATTATAAATTTCTGTAATTGATTTACACTTGTGTTTTTAAAGTAATTTATTTCTTCTTTAAATAAAATTATATTCTTTATTAAATCTGATTTTTTACTTGTTTCATTTGTTCTGTCTACTGTTAATAAAAATTCTTCTTTTGTCATATCTGATAAATATTTTATTTCACTTGGAACTGTAAAAATAATTTTTTGATTTCTTTTTTCTTGAGGTAATCTTACTTCAATTACTTTTGTAATTATTTCAAAAAATTTAATACAAAAATAATGTTCTATAAATTCTGTATTTATTATTCTTTCTTTTTCATTTATTAAATTTATAGGAGCTATTTCATTTGTGTTTTTTAAACTTTTATTAAATAAGTTAAATTTTCTTTTTGATTCTTCTTCTGAAATTTTTTCTACTTGTTTTATCATTTCTTCTGCATCAGGAGACATATTTTTTATACTTAACAATTTTATATATCTATAATAATTATTTGCTAATTTAAATTCATCACTTTTTTTTGGCATTTCTTCATCAAAATATTCATTTTTAAAAAACTCATAAACTGTATAATCAAAAACAAATAAATTTTGTTCTATTTGTTTTTCATTATAATTAGAATAATATTCAGTATATTTTATATCATCTTTTGTCATTTGATAAAAATATTTTTTGAGAGTATAAATAATTGAAGATAAAACTCTATTAATTGTTAAAAATTTCATTATTATTTTTTGAATTTCTTCATTTTTTTTTTGTTCAAGAATTGAAATAAATAAAGACATTAATAATAATTTAGTTTTAAAACCAAAATGAGAAATTAAATAATCATCAAATAAAATATCTGTAACAATATGAACAAAATTATGAAAAGAAAATAAAGTATTACTATTAATAAATTCATCTTTTTTAGTTTTATCATTTTCAATAATTAGAATATCATCTTTATTTCCTTGAATTAATTCAACTAATAATTCTACAATACAAAATTGAATATCATAATAATATTCTATATGAGGTTCATTTTTTGCTTTTTTTGTTATTAAAATAATTTTATGAAGAATATTAACCAAAAAACTTATTAAAGTCATAACTTCATTATTTTTATTTCCTCCTTCTTTTGTTTCTTCTTTTGACAAAAATTTATTTCTTAATGTTAAATTCATTTTAAATTTTGCATTTTTTAAGAAAGGATATTCAATATGTCTCAAAAAAATTTGTTGAAAAAAAGAAGAATGAAATTCACATAACCATTTAAATATTTTAATAATATTAAAAATAATAATTTGATGAATTTCACAATGTTCATATTCAATATTAAAATCACTAATAAAAAATTTAACAATCAAAGAATAAAATTGATTATTTAAATTTTTTAAAAAACCTAATTCTTTACTTTGTTTTCCACCTAAATTTTCCATAATAGAATTTTGAGTTTCAGTTGTTTCTATTTTTAATAATTTATATAAAATAAGATAACATTGACCTTGATATTCTTCTTCTTGAAGAGATAAATTAATTAAAATACATAAAAATAATCTTCTAAAATTAACTTCAAATTCAGCACAAATTTCATTTAAAGATAGAAAAAAAGAAGAATTTTTATCAATATCATTTTTATTTTTTTTATACATTTTAAAAATTTGTTCTAAATATTCATTTGGAGAATCATCAAATTCAATATTTAATATTTCTTCTTCTTTTTGTTCTTCTAATAAATTTTGATTTGTTACTTGACTTTCATGAGTTGGATTAAGAGGAATAAAATTATCTATTTTTTTAAAAATTTCTTTTTTTTTAACTAATAAACCAGTTTTTTTCTTTTTATTTATTTGACAGGGAACTGCAAGAATTTCTAATTCATTTTTTATATTTACAAATAAAGAATTTTCAACATCATTATTACTAAATTTATCTATAATTTCTAAAGTTTTTGGATTTCTAATAAAACATAAAAAATTTTTATCAAATATATCATATAATTCAGTATAATCAAAAGGAGAAAATTTATTTCCATCTTTTAAATCAAAATAATCTCTAAAAGTTTCATTTTGACTTTTTTCAGATAAAAAATTTTCAACATCAAAACCTTTGAAAGTAACAATTTTTTCAAAAAAAAGAGAATTTGATAATTCAATAATATAATTTTTAACAAATAATAATTTCATTAAAACTTGATAAACTCTTAAAATTTTATTTCCTCCACAATTATGTGCATAACAAAATAAATTTTTTACAATTGCAGATAGAGGAATAATAATTCCTTTAATAATATATCTAAAAAATTTTAATAAATGATTACTATTTTTTTCATAAATATCTTTTACTCTTTCTAATTCATTTTCCCATAATTGAATTCCATCTTCTATTTCATTTAAATTTTCTTCATCATCATAATATTCTTTTTTATATAAATAATAATAAAATGTTAAATATCTTGTTGGAAATTTATAATTTGAAACAAGAGGATTATTTTTAATATGAATATAATTATCTTCATTTTGTCCAAATGCATTTATATATTCATAATTTTGATATTCTCGTATTTCATTATTAATAAATATTTTAATTAAATTTAAATCACTTCCAAATGAAGTTCCAGGTAATTTAAAACTTTTTCTTTTTATTCTTGTTGCTTTTTTTTTCTTTGGACTATCTTCAGAAATTATTGGATTAATTTGACTTAAATCAGATTGTTTAAAACATAAAGTATATTTATATTTTTTAAAAAATCTTAATATTTCTGTTCTATAATCTAAATCAATATTTATATCATTTAAATCTTTTAAAAAAATAGTTGGATTAACAGAATTTAAAACAATTTTTCTATCTCCACCATCAGAAGGATCAAATAATTTATTTATAAATATTAATATTATACATAAATTATCACTTGTTATTATTGAAAAGTTTAAAGCTGGAATTAAATTAAATAAAAGATCTCTACATACTCTTTTAACTAATTTTGGATTATGATGTTTTGTTTGAAAAACTAATTTACTTAAAATCATTAAAAATAAATGTAATAAATCATCAGAAAAATTATCATTACTTAATAAAGTATTATCATTATTTATCTCAAAATTATTAAAATATTCTTTAAATTGGAAAATATATTCAAATAAAGTTTTAATAATATGTTTGGAATTTGATATTATTTCATCTTTTTTACAAATTATATCTGCAGCATATTCAAAAATTCTAAGAATATCTAAAGCAAAAATTTTTGGAATCCTTAATATAGCTTTTAAAATAAAATGACTAAACATTAAAAAAGAATGATCACTATTATTCTCTATAAAATATCTTAAAAAAGTTAAATAATTAGAAATAAAAGTTTTATGTTCTTCATTATTTTCATCTAAATGAATAATATAAAAAAATTTTGAAATTGTGAAATAATATTGTGATTTAAATAAATAATGTTTAATAACAGTATTTTTTGCTAATTGAATAATATATTCTAAACTTTTAAAAACTTCAATAAAAAGTTCATTTTCATCAATTTGTGTAGAATAATAAGAAATATAATTATTTTCTAAAAATTCACAATGTTCAACAATATTTTTATAATTTGGATTATTATTAGTGGTTAATTTAAATATATTTAAATAATTAGTACAATTATTTTGAAATTTATTTAAAGATAAACAAAAATTATCAACTGGACCAACTAAAAAAGTTAAAATTTTCATTCCATGATTAATTATTTTTTTACATCTTTTTTTCATAAATTTTTCTAAATTAGTATTTGTTGTTTTAATAAGTAAAATTGAATAAGTTATTCTAATAACATTTCTACAAATTAATCTTCCTAATTCATTTTTAACAAAAAGAAAAGGAATATTATTTGAAAGAATTGGTTTTCCTTTAATATCTTTTCCTTCAGAATCAATAAATCTAAAAAATAATTTATCATTATATGCATAAACAAAATAATGCATCATTTTAATTACAATTAAAAATAATTTTATTTGTTTTTCTGAATTTTCTTCTCTTTTAAAAAATTCAAATCCTTTTTCAATAGAAAAACAAAATTTAGTCATTTCTGCAGTATTAAATAAAAAAAATATAGAAAATCTTTTTAAAATAGAACAAAGTTGAATTAAAGTATCATAAGCATCTTCATAAATAATTTCAGAATTTAACATAAAAGTAAGAGTTTCAATAAAGAAATTTATATGATCAGTAGATTCAGGATAAATATTTTTATTATCTTTAATAATACATTTTCTTTGAATTGGAGAAAAATTTTCAATATCATATAATTTAAATTTACTCATTTTATTAGTTGCACTTCCTAAAGCAACTTTTCTATAAAAAAATAAAATATTTTCATAAAATTTCCACATAATAGAATTATCTTTATATTTAATATATTTAAAAATATTATATATTGTTTGAAAAGTAATTTTACTATTTGCTTGAGTACAATAATATCTTAAAGGAAAACCTTTAATTCTTCCACAAATAAGATTAAAATTTCTAAGTGATAAAAAGAAATTTGTAACAAGGAAATTTTCTTTAATTTCATAATTAGAATATTCACCTAAATGATTAAATTCATTTACAACTTCTTCAAAATTAAAAAATAAAGATTTATAAGAATGTTTTCCTAAAAATAATATATTAAAAAATTTTAAAGGTTCAATAGTTCCCATAATATAATAATCAGAACTTTTAATTAATTCTTCTAATTTTCTATAAATTTGTTTTAAATCAAGATGAGCATAACCATTATTTAATTCTTCACATTCACAAATTTGTAACATTTCTTTTTCTTTTTCTAAAGGAACTCCTAAACCAAAATGACCACATAATTTATAACAAAATTCACAAACACAAACATTATTATTTATAACATATAAATTACTTAATCCAGTTTTATCACACCAATCAATATAAGGACATTCTATTGAAGAATTTATATCTGTTTTTTTATCTTTAATTGGAAATTTATGTAATCTTTCTCCACATCCACAAACTATATTATCTTCTTCATCCATTATTTTTGTTTGATGATTATATTTTTGATGACATTCTAATAAACAATTTAAACATATTGGATGAATTAAATTTATATCACATGTATTACAAAAACCATATTTTATTTTTTCTATGGATGGTTTTATTCCATATTGTAATATTGAACAATTTTTTATTTTAATAAAATTATTATATATATAATCTTCTGGATTATAATTTGTATTTGAAGTATCTTTTTTATTATTATTTATACTATTATTATTTTCAATATTATTTTCACTATTAATTTCACTATTATTTTCCATTTGTTCAGCAATTGATGATGAATCATGTACTGAATTTATTATTTTTGAAGTTTTTTTACTAGTAAGTCTACTTTTATAAGAAATATTATTTTCTTCATTTTGAGAATCTATATTATTAATTAAATCTAAATCATTCTTTATTGATCTTATTTCATCACTTTCTGATTTATTATTATCTGACACTATTTTATTTGATTCTTCACTTGATAAATCTTCTGCCATTAATAATTCTTTTATTTTATTATCATCATCTATATTATCCTCTGAATTTGCCATTATAATTTTTTTTATTTATAAATAATTTTACAGAAAGAAAAAAAACTCATTAGAAATTATAATTTACAATAATATTATTAACTTATTATTATTTATTTTTTTTTTTCAGGTTCATCTAATTGAAAATAATCTAACATATCTTTATCAGCAAAAACAACTTCAAGTTCATCATCAGAATATTTTATTTTATATAAAATATTTCCTCCTTTCTTTTTTGATTTTATATTTTTTTCTTCAATTAATCCTAAATCACAAAAATTTTTTAAAATTTCTCTAAATTCTTCTATATTAATTTTTAAAGTATTTGTCATATCTTTTAATTTACCATAATTATTATAAATTTTCTTTTCTTCTAAATCACTATTTGTTTCTTTTAAAGTATAATAAATAGCAATTACAATAATTTTTTGTTCATTAGTCATTGAAGAAATAATTTCATTTAAATAAATATTTTTCTTTTTCATTAATAATAACATATCTTTTAATTCTATTTTTTTTTTCCCTTCTTCAAAAGCTTCTTTATTTTCTAAAATTACACTTTTAATTGTACCAATTATTGGTCTTATATCTCCACTTTTATTTAATTTACTTGAAATAAATTTTACACTATCTTTTGAAAAAGAATCTAATAAATTTATTTCTTCTAATTTTTTAGTCATTATTGTTAATAAATCATTTGAAGTATATGGTTTAAATATTATTTTTTCAATTTGAATATTTCTGTTTTTTAATTTTGGAAAAATTTCATTATCAAAATCTGAATTATTTGAAATTAATATTAATTTGATTTCTGTTTTTGAAAGATGAGGTAAACTCATTAATTCAAAAAATGAATATTCATCATTTTTTTTATAAAGAAAATCTATTTCATCTAATAAAATAGTAATTGTAAAATGTTTTAAATGTAATAAAACTTTACTAAATATATTTTTATTTGGAACTTTACTTAAAATACCCATTAATTGTGAATATTCATTTTTTGATAATTTTTCCTTAAAAAAATCATAATATGAAGTTTCATTTAAAAGTTTAAATAAATTTTCATAAAAATCATTCACTGTTCTTAATGAAATACAATTGAAAGAAAATTTTAAAAAATATTTATCTTCAATTAAATTATTTTTAAAAATTTCTAATACTAAAGAAGTTTTTCCTGTTCCAGGTTGACCAGAAATAAAAAGAGTTTTTAAATTTTCATTTTTAGATTTTATAAAAGAAATAATTTTTTCTTTTTCTTTATCTCTACAATAAATAATACTATTAGAAAGTTTTTCAGTAATATCATTTATTTCAATTTTTGAATTTTCATTTTTTATTTGTTTTATATTATTTTCAGTTTTTTTTTCTAAGTTTTTATTTTTATTTTTTGTCTTTTTATCATTTGATATTTTATCATTTTTATTTATTTTTGAAGGAGCTTTTCTTGAAATTTTTTTCATATATATCAAAAAAATTTAAATTAAAAAATTTAAATTATTCCTATAATTAAAATTAATCCCTTTTTTATTTTTAAAAAATTAATATGGCAGATGCAATAGGATTTAAAATTTTTTCAATAATTTGTGGATTATTACTTATTGCATTATCAATATTACGTTTTATAAAAATAGAATCAATACAATTTATTCAATTTATTTTATCAATTTATTATATGTAAAAAAATAATATATATAATTTATAGAATATTTGCAGGAATTATAATTTTAACAGAATTAAATTTTGAATTTATAATGAAAATGTTTTCTTTTCAAAAGTTATATACTGGAAGAGGATTATTCCTTATTTTTATAGGAATATTATGTTTTGATTATTTTAATAAATTAAAAACTTTAGTTGGAAAAATGGATTTTATAGTTGGATTATTTCTTATTGTTTATGGTGTTATTGTTGTAATTTATGGTGCTTCTTCAAATAATGATGCATATAGTTCAAGCAATACAATTGAAAATCCATATCCAATCTCTAATCAAAAAATATAAGTCAATTAAAAAAATTATTATAATTATTTTAATTATTTAAATTACAATGATGAAAATTAGCATAAAAAATAAATTATATAATAATTAATTATCTTAAATAAATTCTATTAATCCTAATTTATCTTTAAATCTATCTTTAATTGAAGATTTTTGATAATTTAAATTTTGTTTAAATAATCTTACCATTAAAGAATTATCTTTCATTACTGAAGGAGTACATAAAAAAGGAGAAAAAGCTCCTATTTGACTTCTTTTAGAATAATGAGGATGTATTTTTTTTAAAGGAAAATTATTTTTATCATAATAATTTTTTTTATTTAAAATATCTTCTATTGTTTTTTCTTCATTATTTATATCAAAATTATATTCATTTATTTTAAGATCATTTATTTTAGAATTATTATTATTTATTTCAGAAAAATGATATTTTATTATTGAATTGTCTATTTTTCTTTTTATTCTATTATTTATTGAATTTAAAGATTCTAATCTAACACCAGTAAATCTTTTTTTAATATTTTCTATTGTTATTTTTTTTTTCCTTGGTTTAATTTCTGTATGATGAGTACTTTTTAGAAAAAAAAATATTGGAATATCTTTTTCTTCTGTTTTCTTTTTTATATTTATAGTTTTATTCATAAATATATCTATTTTTTTATTAATTGAATTATTGTCAATTTTTCTTCTATTTTCTCTATTTGTGTAATTATGGATATTTCTTGGAGATAATGACATTAAAGTTATATTACTATTTGTTTTAAAATTTGTTGAATATAATGATGGAGATTTATATCTTGTTTCATTTATTCTTTTTGTAAAATTATTTATTCTATGAACAAAGATTTTTTCACTTTTTTGGTGTTTCATTTTTTTATTATTTTTTATTCTGATTTATTTAAAATATTTTTAAAAATAATTTTTATTTTTAAATAAATATTTCATAAAAAAATAAATATATAAATAACTTTTATATTTTTTTTTATTTATATTTTTTTACTTAAAATTTCTAATATTTCTATTACATTTTGATCATTTAAATCTGTTTTTTTAATATCATTAATTATTATTGTTTGTGCAGGTTTTAAATTTAAAAATTCTTTAAGAATAATATCATTTAGTTTATTTGAATTCATTTTATCTTTATCTTTATCTTTATCTTTTTCTTTATCTTTATTTATTTTTTTCACATTAATGTTATTTACAATCTTTTTCTTTTTTTGATATTTTCCTTCAATAATTTGTAAAATAGATTTTAAATTATTATAATCATAAGAAATATTGATAATATTAAAAGAAACATTTTTTCCTTTAAGTTCTTTATTCAAAGAATAAATAAATCCAAATATTTCAGAATTAATATTTTTAATTCTTTCATTACATGAATTTTCATCAATATTTTCTGGAAAAGAACAAATTAAATCTTTTAAAATTATTTTAACAGAAAAATTCAAATCTGCAATAATTTGATGTATTTTAATCATTAATTGAAAAATGAAATTATTTAATTTTTCTAAAGTTAATTTATTTGATAACCATAATAATAAATAATTTCTATCGGAAGAAGAAAATTTAATCATAAGAGATTGAAATAATTTATAAAATTTTTCGAAAATGTAATTATTTTCATTTTCTAAATTTTCAGGAAATTCAATTAAATTATTTATAATTGAAATAATCATATCAAATTTAAAATCTTTTTCATTTATAATTAATTTTTCTTTTGAAATTTCTATTTTTAAATTTTCATCATTTTCTTTTTTTAATAAAAGTAATCTTTTAAAAAAAGGTCTTAATATAATAATTTCATTTTTCATATTTTCTGTTTCTTTATTTGTTTCTTCAATTTCTTTTTTATATTTTTCTATTTGATTAGAACTTTCACTTAAATTGAAATCTAATTTTTTTTCTTTTTTTTCTAAATCCTCAAAATCTGTTATTAATTCTTCATATATTTTCTTTTTTTTTTCCAATTGAATTTGTAATTGTTTTTTTTGTTCTTTTTCTTGTTCTAATAAATCAATTAATATTTTTGTTTTATTTTTAATACAATCAAAAAAAGAATTAAAATTTAAATGACTTTTTTCAGATTCTTGAATAAACTTTTCTAATAATTCTATATCTTTTTTTTTTGTTTTAGTTTCTTTAATATATTCTTCTTCTTTCATTTCTTTTTCTTTTTTTATTTTTTCCATTAAAATTTTTGAATTTTGAATTTCTATTTCTTTTAATCTTGTTTCAATTAATTGTTCAATAAATTTATTATTCAATTTATATAATAAATTTTGTTTTTCTTCTATTTTTTTTTTAAAATCAATATC
This sequence comes from Isotricha sp. YL-2021b, assembly GCA_023805745.1. NCBI lineage: Eukaryota > Ciliophora > Litostomatea > Vestibuliferida > Isotrichidae > Isotricha > Isotricha sp. YL-2021b. Next base: position 112,605 of record JAJJKW010000205.1, on the reverse strand, counting down.
CTCTTCATTTCCTTTACTTTCTTCTTTATCTTTAAATAAATAATCAAAACTATGCATATTAACATCTTGAAATCTACAATCTGAGTTATTTTTATCATCTGATTTTTCTCTTTTATGAGTATATTTTATATTATCTCTTTTTATGTTTATTTCTAATTTTGAAATATCTGAATATTTCTTTTGAGGTTTTTCACTTATAATTTCATCTATAATTGGATTTGGACACTTATAATTTTTTGCTTCTTCTTTGTTATTCATTTCAAAAAATTTAAATTTAAATTTTTATTTTATTTCCTAAATTAATATATAAAAAAAATTAAATTAAAAAATAATTTGAATAAATATTTTATTGTTTAAAAATAATAATAAAAGGAATAAAAAACATATAAAGTTTTAATAAAAGGATATTAAATTATCAGCAATAATTTACATATAAATCTTACTAAAAAGATTTATTGATAAAATAATATCCCCTAATCAAAACAAAAAATCAAAACATTAATTATCATTCATTTCAATATGAGTATTTCCATTATTTTCTCTAAGACTATTGTTATTATTATTATTATTATTACTATTACTATTATTATTATTATTATTATCATTATTTTTATTTTCTTCTTCTTCATTCATTTTTAATCTTCTATCATAATAAATAATTCTATGATAATGACTAAGATTATATTCATAATCAGGATCATCTTCACTTTTTTTAACTTCTTCTCTATATCTTCTAATTTCAACTCCTTCCCAACAAGTTCTAACAAATTTCATAATAACCCATTCGCAGAAAATACTAATAACAAAATTAATACAAATAACAATAAATAGATAATATTTAAAATCTTTTTTAGGGAAAGTATACAATCCAAATAATTTTTTAGACCAACTATCACAATTAATAGTAATCCAAATACTATAAAAGAAAACAATAATTAAATAAACCATTAAAAGCCAATTAGTATAAATAGATTTTCTGAAAGGTTTACTAACAGAAAAAGCAAGAGCAGTAGTTAAATATTGAAAATGAGAAATTAAAAAGAAAACAGCATTATCTTCACAAGGAGAAACATCTTCACCTTCAGTTTCACAAGTATTTTCATACCAACTATTAGTATTTTTTAAAACTAATCTTCCTCCATATTGAAAAACAAAAGTAATAATAGTTTGTATTAAAATAGAACAAATAACAGGAAAAGATAATAAACTAGCTTGAGGATAATGATAAGTTAATTTATCATAAGGCGCAGTTTTTGCAATAAAAAGAGCTAAAGGAAAAATAATAAAAAGATCAGAGGCTAAAAATTGAAAATCTGTTAAATAACTTTGGAAAATCATAAGTAAACTAACAGCTATAAATTGTATGAGAGAATAAAGCATCATATATTTAAAAGTTTGTATTGAAGTAGTTAAAGAACATTTTCCTTCTCTAAGTAATTTAACTAAACAACTTATATCAGGAATTTTAGAAGTAAAATGAGCAGCAATTGAAGCTTCTTCTGGTGAAAGTGAAACTCCGACATCAGCAGCACGAAGAGCTGCACAGTCATTTGCTCCATCTCCACACATTAAAACAGTGAAAGTTTCTTTTCTAAATGATTCTACTAATAATGCTTTGTGCTCTGGAGCCATTCGAGCAAATATTATTCCATTTTTTAATATTTGACGAAATGTATTATGACTATTTTTTAATTGAGGATCTTTTGTTTTGAGATATTTTTCATTTAATTTTGATAATTTTTCAAAAGTTGGTCCTGTTAATGCTATAACGTAATTGTCGCCTAATGTTTTTGAAGGTGAGGAATCGTTGTTTATGTTTATATCGGAAATTTCAGTTTGGAAGGAATTTTCTTTTTCTGATTGTTTTTTTTGTTTTTTTATGTTTTGAGATAATTCTCCATTTATTGAATTGTCTATTAATTCATTTTGTTTTTCATTGTTTTTATGATAATTTAATTTCACATCTTCTGCAGGATATTTTGAAGAAAATCCACTTATGTTATTTGATTTATCTATTTCTTCATTTATTATATTTATATTATTTGTATTTTGGGGATTTTTATTGTTTTTTAATTTTAAAAATTCTTCTTCCGTATATTTTTCTTTTTCATTTAAATCATTATAATTTTCTACTTTATTCCATATTAAATTATCTTTTCCTTCATTATCTTTTTCAATTTCACAAGAATAAACAATAGAATCTCCATGAATTAATTTACATTCTTTAGAAACAGAAATTGCAGTTAAAATATTATCTCCAGTTGCCATAACCATTCTTATATCAGCATTATCTAATTCTTCTATTGTTTTTACTGTTGCATCTTTTAATTTATTTTGAACTATTAATAAACCTAAAAATATCATATTTGATTCTACAAAATCTCTTGAAACTTGTTGTGATTGTTGAAAATCCATTTTTATACTTTTTGTTGACATTGCTAATACACGATATCCTTTTGATGTATATGATGATAATGTTTCATTAAAATTTTTTGGTATTGTATCTTCTCTACATAATTCTTTTACTTTTTCAGGAGATCCTTTACAAAAGGCTTTAAAATATTTTTCATTTATATTTTTTGTTATTGTTGTCATTCTTTGTAATTTTGATGAAAAATCAAATCTTCTTACAATTCCAACTTCATAATGTGTTTTCATTACTTCATCTTCATTTCCATTATTTTCACTTTTATGTAATTTTGTTTTTAAATCTAATTCTTCTTTTGGTCTTACATAACATTGAATTAAAGGATCATATTCATCATTTTCATTATTATTATTATTATTATTACTATTACTACTATTATTATTTTCACTTGAAATTTTTGCATTTTCTTTTAATTGCCATCCTACTCCTTCAAACATTTTTACATCAATTGGATCTCCAATTAATTTTTCTTTTACTACAGTAATTCCATGACATGTTGCTAAACATTCAACAAATAATTGTTTTAAATCTTTATTTTTATCAAAATAATCTTTTTTTAACATTTTATTTTTATAATGATCATAAACATATAAAGAATATTCTTGTGAATTTGATTTAAATTCATCAAAAGCAAAACCATTATTAGTTAATTTAACAGGAACATATCCAGAAATATCTAAATGATCTTCAGTTAAAGTTCCAGTTTTATCAAAACAAATTATATTAACTTTTCCAAGTATATTTACTCTTTCTCTTGCAATACAAAAAATTTCAGCATCTTTTAATCTTGATAAAGAATATGAAATTCCAACTGAAATACAAGCAGGTAAAGAAGGAGGAACTGTTGTTGTTATTAAATCTAAAAATTTCATTATAATATCTTTTGTACTTAAACCTGCATTATCTATTAAAAATTTTAATGAAATTGCAAAACCAACTAAACACAAACATCCCATAAATATTATATATTTTGTAGAATCTGTTTTAAATTTTTCATCTCCTTCTTTTGGAAATAAAATTGCTCTAATTAAATTACCTTTTACAGTTTTAAATCCTGTTTGATAAACTACACCTAAAACTTTATTTTGTAAAGACCTTTTTTGAACTATTTTTGTTCCTGCAAATAAAATATATTTTTCAGAATCATTTATTTGAGTATCATAAATTGTATCTACAGAAGGCATATGAACTTTAACAATAGGAGTACTTTCTCCAGTTAACATACTTTCATTTATTATAACTGTTCCATTTACTAAAATTGTATCTGCTGGCATTGCTAAACCATCTTCAGGAATTTCATATAAATCTCCAGGAACTAAATTTTCAGAATTAATTTGAGTTATTTCTATTTCATTGTTATTATTTTTTCTATATACATTAACATCACATGAATATTTTGACATATTATGTAATTGTTTTAAATTCTTATGTGTATCATATACAGAAACTATTAAAGATACTATTGTTAAAACTACTATTACTGTTGCATAATATTCATATTCATTACAATACCATAATATTACTGAATAAAGTTGGAATAAATAAAATGGATCTGTTAATTCATCTAATAATATTTTAAATACTGAATGCACTTTTATATCTATATCACATAAACCATATATTTCCCTTTGAAATGTTATTTCAGATTCTTTTAATCCTAATGTAAATATTTTTTGGAAATTATCTTGTGGAGTTTGAATATAATATTTTAATCCTTCAAATTGTTCAGTTTCAAAATTAAAAATATAATCATATAATCTAAATTGGAAATGTACTAATTTTATATATGAAGATAAATTCATATTAAAGTTTTTAATAATACTTTTATCTGATTCATGATCAATTTGAGGGAAATCATATTGTTTTAATTCTTCTATAACTAATTTATTATCTTTTCCATAAACTCCAATATAAGTTGCTTGATTTAAAGGGCAAATATCATATAAAAAATATAAATTTAATTGAGGAAACCATGCAATAAATAAATTAATTATACAAGCAGTACATACATTTAATATAATATAAAGTGTAAATTTACAACAATTCTTTTTTAAAGGAATTACTTTATTTATTCTTGAAAATTCCTCACAATTATCTGGATAAGATTTTATTTCATATTCTCTTAAATCACTTGGTAATTCTAATTTAACTACATCTGATAATCTTTTTCTTGATTCATCATTATTTGTTACTTGAATATTAGTTTCTTTTATCACTTCATTTTCACCCATTTCAATGTTTTGATTTTCTTTCATTTTTATATGATATTATCTTTTATTTTTAGAGTATTTATATCTTAAAATATTATATTTTGTTTATATCGTTTTTTCAAATAAAAAGTATAATTTTTTTCTTTTTTGTTTTTTTTAAAAGTGTTTCAGTTAGTTTTTGAATAAAAAATTTTAAGTTTTCCTTCTTAAAATATCTTTTTGTTCAAGATAAATAATTAATTTATGAATTTTTTTATGAGAAATATGCAAAAAAAAATTTTTTTTAAAAATAAATAATACATTATTAATATAAGTGCTATAACAAATAATAATTTTCATAAATTATTTCATGAATTAATTATTTTTATTTTTTTGATTCCTTTCTTATTCTGAAATATATTTAGAAAAAGCATTAATAATAAACAAACTCAAATAAAATAAATAATTTTTATACAATTCATATTCATATAAAATCTAAAAGAAAATATTAATTTTTTTTGCTTAAATAATATTATTAATATATTAAACAAAAATAAAAACTAATTACAAACTTTTCTAAATTTATCAAAATAAAAGAAAAACTAAGTGAATAATAATAATTTAAATAAATCTCTAATATAAAAAACTAAATAAAAAAAACAATAATAAGCCAAAAAAAATAAAATCAAAAAAATAAAAAAAACCTCATTTAAACATATCTAAAATGTGGATCCCAAACACCTTTTTCCCTACTCATATTACTAATATAATCAAAAGCAGTAGGAATTTTATAACTCCCAGGTCCCGGAGTATTAAATTTATTCCCTTTGAATTTTTTATCCTTAGGAAAAGTAATATAAGTTTTAGTTAAATTAACATCAGGAACATTATAAGTTCCAGGTCCAGGAAAATTATCTTTTTTAATAAATCCAATTTTTTTTTTAACTTTCTCCATATCATAAATAATTTCCTTAGGTAAAGGTTCTTCATAAAAAGAATAAGTTCCTGGTCCAGGAAAATTATCACCTTTCATATTTTTATATTTAGCACTCATAGTATATCTTGGTCCTTGAGGAAGAGAACCTTGATTAACATTATAATGACCTGGTCCTGGAGTAATAGGTCTTTTAACTTTACTATCTTTAACATTACTATCTTCATCTCTATTAGATTTCCCAACAGAAAAATGAGGTGCATTAGTATGTTTTGAACTTACTTCATGATTAGGATTATATTTATCAGGACCTGGAAAATAACTTAAATTCTTATCATCATTTTTTTTACCTGAACGATTACCTTTAGGTATTGTATATTGTGCTGAATCAGGACGATATCTCATATCACGAAGATATTGTCCTGGTGCAGGATAATCTAATGTTTTTTTTTCCATTAATGCATCAACTGCGTCACCATGATTTAATTTCTCCTTTGGAAATTGATATTGAGGACCCTCTTTTCCCATATATGTTCGATGTGCATAGGATCCTGGTCCTGGAGTTTGAGGTCTTTCTCTTTTTACTTTCTTTGTTTTATTATCTGGGTCTTCTTTATGAGGAAGTAATCTCTCACTTTTACTAAATGTCCATTTAGGACCATTTGTACTCATTCCTTTTATATCGTTTTTATATCGACCTGGTCCTGGGTAATTTAATGCACTATGGTTTAAATTTCCATTTTTTCTCTTTTCATGATCAAATTTCGTACTTGGAATATCTAAATTATCATTTCTTATATTATAAGAACCTACTCCAGGAACATTATATGTATTATCACTTTTTTTTCTTTTACTACGATATTTTGCACTCATTGTGTATCTTGGACCATGTGTATTATCTATTGGGTTATAATGACCTGGACCTGGAACTGTGCTCTTTTTATAATTTTTAGATTTTTTTGTATCTTCCGTTATTCCATCTAAATCGTATTTGGGTCTCATTGTGTAATGAGGACCTTCTCCTATAAATGTTTGATATTCGTATTTTCCACTTCCTGGATTTTTGTTTTTTATTGTTGTTAAATCACGTTTTGATGATGGAATTTTCCATGCAGGAGATCTTGTTTCCACATTTATTGTGTTTGGAGTGTATGTTACTGGAGATGGAGTGTAGAGAGGGTCTTCTTTCTCTTGGGTTACTATATATGGGTTATTTTATGATTTTTTATTTTACACTTCTTTTCCTTGTTAAATGTCCATGCTATACTATGGGTGTAGTTCATGTATTGGACTTGGTCCTCGTTTGGGATGTTTTGTATGTGGGAAATGTGAACGAGGAAGTTGTCGTTGAAGGGATTCGGTTTTATAGGTTTTTCTATTGTTGTGGACATTTTGGGGTTTTTATTTATTGTATTTTTTATTTTATTTTTTTTATTTTATTTTTTTTTTAATTATTTTTGTTTTTTTTTTAGTTTTTTTATATATATATTTTGAGTTTTTCTTATTTTGTTTTTTTGTATTTTTTTTTGAGATTATTTTTTTTATTTAGTTATTTAAGTATTTGAATGTATTAAATTTAATTTACATTTTATAATCTGTTAAAACAATTTTCTATTTTAAACATAATTAAAAAAATAAAACTTTTTAATGAAAATAACAACTAAAATATTCCTTTTATTTCAAATAATATCTGAAATAATAACATTATGTGACTCAAACAGTCCTTTAAATGATTTAGTAATATCAACTTATAAAAATTATGATGAGAAAATAAACATATTAGAAGAATGTGAAATAAGTAAGTTTTGGAAATTAAAAGAAAAATATTATTCTCATCAAACAATAAATAGAGTTTTAGAAGGAAAATCAAATAAAAGGAGACCTTTAACTTTTTTATTTAAATCTGATGATGATTCAAATAATAATACTTTAAATATATATTTAGAATCATATAATATAGGAAAAAAACAAGGAATCGTTAATATTCCAATAAATTATTTTACATTAAAAAAAGGAGAAACTTTTACAAATTATTTATTTTATGAATGTATTAATTCAACAAAAAATAATTATTTTAAATTTGGAATTAATATTCAAATATTAAATTATAATGAAACTTTCCAAATTGAATTAGTTAAAATTTGTGAAGATATTCCTTTTCCTGATGATAATACTTTTGATATTTCTCATTTTTTTTTAATAGCAACTACAATTTTTATTTTCTTTGCTTCAATGAATAATTGTTTTGAATCAAAATTTGAAAAAATAATATTAAATAAATTTCCTTCAACAAGAAAAACAAAAAATTTATCTATAATTTGCTTAGTTTTAGTTATTTCAATGTATATATTAAATCAAATTAATTTATTATTTGCAGTTATGCAATTATTTTCTTTTTTTGTTTGTACTTTATCAATAGGAGTTTTTGTTGAATCTCTTTTACAAAAAACTTCAATTAAAACTCAATTTTCAACAAGAAGTTTTGAAATAGATTATATAGGATCAATAACAATGTTTTTTATTGTATGTTTTTTATTTGGAGGAATAATTTCTTTAATTTATTCATTTTATCCTTTTTGGGTTATTTCAGATTTTGTAGCAATAATAATTTCTATTGAAATAATTAGAATTTTTAAATTAACTCATTTTAAATTTATTTTTGTTTTCTCTTTTTTAATTTGGGTTTTTGAATTGTATGTTATAAAATATAAATCTAAATTATTGAAAATTAGAGCTGAAAATGGTTTTTATATTAATAGATATGATACTTCTTTTCCTTTTCTTTTTATTTTTCCTCAAGTTTCAGATAATAAAACTTCATATAAAAGTTATTTATATCTTCCAATTAATGAAATTATTATTCCAGGAATGTTTATTGATTTTTTTTATAGATTTGATAAATCCATTCATCTTAATTTAATTACATATTTTATGGAAAGTGTTTTTTCCTTTACATTATCTTTTCTAATAAAAATATTATTTAATATATATTTTAATATGTATCTTCCTATTTTTTCAGTTCTATTTCCTATAATGTTTTTAATAATAATTATAACTGCTTATATAAAAGGAAATTTTTATGAAATGTTAATTGGCTTTTCTTCTAATGTTTTTGAAGAAAATGAAATGGATAGTAGAAAATTAAGTAGAATGGCAAATTCACTTTATATGGAAAGTCATGGTACTTTTGATTATAATTCTAGAGAAATGAAATTATTAGACTAATTTTTTTTTTAAATATTTTATATATTAAATGTATTTATGTATTTATAATGTATTATTTAATTGTATATACTATGTATTTTTAATACTTATAGTCACTAACTACATAAGTAATTTGATTTTTTACATTTTGAAATATTTCTTTTATTTCTTTTTTTTTATCTTCTTCTTTTATTTTTTTAAATATTTCATATATTTTTTCTTCTAAACTTCTTTTCATAAATCCAATAATAAAATCTTTTTTTAATTGTAATCTTAACATTTTATCTAATAAAATCCATTGAATTTCTTGACAAAATAAAGTAAAATTATTATCAATATCATCTTTATTTTCTAATTCAAACCAACCTTTCCAAAAAATATCTTTAATCCATAAAAAATAATTATGACTTAATTTTTTTCTTATTTCATCAATTAATAAATAATCTTCATTACTTTCTTTACAAAAAAAAAAACAAGAATGAGTTAATTTAATACAAGTTTCAATTATTTTATCATTTTCATTAATATTACATAAAGCAATAAAAGCATTTAAGCAAATTTTTTTTAAATATAAAAAACAATCTTCCCTTAATTTTTTTATATTATTTCTTTCTGGTTTATATAATATATTACATAATATTTCTCTTCCATAATCATAATACATTGAAGTTAAACAATCATCAATTTTTATATTATTTAAACTTTTAAAAATAGCACTTAAAGTATCTTTTATATTTTCTTTTATTTCTTCTTCTTTATCTATTGTTTTTCTTTTACAAAAATTACCTGAATATTTTCTTTTACGAAAAATCCTCATTGCATCTTTTTTTTCTCCTGTACTTCTTCTACTTCTTGTATTTTCGTTTTCATTAATTAAAATATTATTTCCATTTAAAATATATTTTTCTGGAATTATATATTTTAATATTTGTTCCTTTTCTTTAAAGTTATTTAAATTTATTTCATTTATTCTATTTGTTATTCTTATTATATTTTGATTATTTTCATTTAATTGTATTTTTTCATATTCTTCGTTTATTATTTCATATATTGTCTCAATTTTTTCCTTATCATTATTATAATTTTGAATTGAATTTTTGGAAATTGTTCTTGTTATATTATTCCAAATAATATTTCCTTTTTTGTCATCTTTGGCTATATATTTTTCTCTAACAATTTTTAATCCATAAAGAAAATCTAAATAATATATTTTTTTCTTAATGAAATTTTCTGCAAAATTTTGAAAAATCAAAGTATCAGTTAATATTTCATAAAATTTACTATCATTTTTATTTCTATTAATTTTCATTAACTGAGAATTAAATATAACATTATCATCATCAATTTCACATAAATAATCAGGGAAATCATAAAACATAATAGAAATACTTTCTAAAAAAGTATCTCTAACATTACAATTAATTTTATTTAAATAAATTTCTTTTTCATCATTATTCAATCTTAAAATAACTCCTTTAATATCACTTAATTCATTAATAATTTTATGATAAATAGGAGAAGGTAATTTAGGTATATTTTTAATATTTTCGCTTTCACTAAGAAAACCTTTTGAATATTCAATAATTTCCTCATTAATTTTAATAATATAAATTCCATCATCAGAAGCTTTAATTTGTCTAATACATCTTTTATTATATATATCTTCACTAATTCCTCCAATAAAAGGTAAAAAAGTTTGTAAATAACCAATCATTTTTTCACTCATTATTGGAATTGTTGTATGAACCCATTTTAAAGGAAATAATAATGAAGTAAATGATTGAATTATTATACTCATTCTCCTTAAATCATTATCAACAAATAATATTTTTTGTTCAAATAATAATAATCTAAATATATTTATTATATTATCTATAGTAAAATGAGATAGAAGATTTAAATAATTTATATTATTAAATTCATTTGCTGAAAAAGGAGAATATAATTTTATTTTTTTTTTTTCAAAAGGAATTGGAAAAAGTAAACAAGTATTAATTAAAGGAGAAGGAATAGAATCAATTAAATAACTAATAAATTCATTTATTATATTATTATTATATTGATTATTAATTAAAAGAAGATAAATTGAATTTAAACATTTATCTATTTGATTAATATAAGGATATTTTGATATTAAAGCTATGCAATATGGTATATAAATATTTTCACAAAATCCTAGTTCTTGACATTCATCTAAATCTTTTTCTAATTTTATTTTTTCTTTTTGAGTATGAAAAATATTTTCTCCAAATTTTTTTAAATAATTTTTTAAAGGATGATTAGAATATAAATTATAATAAGTACAACTATCAATTTCTCTATAAAAATATAACATTATCATATAATATCTTTCTCCAAATTGATTAGTAATTTTAGTAGAATAATTATTTATTATTTTTTTTTCTTTATTTTGATTATAACAAACTTTAATTCCACTTGGAAAACAAATAGAAGCATTTAAATTATTTAATTCTAATTTTTTTGTATCTTTTAAAGGATATCTATAAATTATTTCTGGTTCCATTGCTTCTAATTTACTACATTTAATATGATTACAAAACGATTTTAAACATTTTGAATCTTCTATTATTTTCCCTTTTTTATATGGAAATGAACTTATGAAAAATCCAGAACAAAAAGAATTAAAATTTATTTCTTTGGTAATTTTTTGAGGATTTAATATTATTTTTGTAGGGCTTTTTTCCATAAGAAAAATTTTTAATATTTTTTTAATTTTTATTTTTTAAGTTTAAATTATTATTTTAATCATATTTAAATTCATTAAGATTTTCATAACCTTTTACTTTTTTATTTTTTGATTTTGCCTTTCTATTGAAAAAATAAATTACAAATAAAAATGTTATTGAAATAAAATGATTAAATTGAAAAGAATAATAATTTCTATTTGAATTTTCTTGATAATTCCCAGTTATAATAATATATTCTTCTAAAATCCAACAAATTATATTGATTAAAAGACAAAAAATTATAAAATTATTTTGTTTTTTTAATTTTTCTTTTTTTTTATAATTTAAAAGTAAGGAAGGAAGAAAAATATTTCCTATAAGTCTACTTATTCTTATATATAAAAATAATTCATTAACTTTAATATTACAATTTAAAAAATCATTTTGTGTGAAATAAATAAATAAATCATATAAAGAAAAACATATAATTACAGAATAAATTATATAATAAAAAATATTTTTTTTTTCTTTTTTTTCAATTTCTTCATTTTTTATTTCATTATAAATCATTTTATCATAAGGAAATTCATCATTTTTACTTTTTTTAATTTCTAATAATAAAGTTTTTAAAATTTCATTCCAATCATTTTGTGATAAAGAATTTTTAGTTAAAATTGGAAAATGTTCTTGAAAATTAAAATTTTGTTCATTTAATTGAACATAAACCTTAGGATAATATTTATTCCCAAATAAAGAATAAAATTTATCATCAAATTCTCTTAAAAAATCTAATGAATCATAAGAATTAAAAATTTCAATTATTCCATCATATTCAAAATTTATATTAATATTTGTATTATTTGCAAAATAAAAAATAAATAAATATTCTTTTTCTTTAATTTTATAATGATAATAAAAATTTGATTTAAATTCAGTTCTATTTTTTTCCATAATTGTATTTGGAAATTCTAATAATGGGAAGTAATATAATGATTTAGAAATATATTGTGAAGCTACTATTAAAATATTTTTCTTTTTTATTTTTTGTGACATTTTTTTTCTATTTTAAAAAATTGAATTTTAATTAATGGATGATACAATTCAAAGTTTAAAAGATTCAATAAGACAAGAAGTTATTTCATATAAAAAAAATATTAAAAATGATAATAAATATTCAAATAATAATAAAGTAAATAATTTAAATAAACAGGGTTCTAAAGCTCAAATTTCTGATTATTTTAATAAAATTAAACATACTAGTAAAATTAATTTAAGTAATACTCTTTCTTTAAATGAAAAAAATAATGATAATAAAGTAGAAGTAAATTCTATAAGTTCAATTAATAATGATAATATAAATAACAATGAAAATGAACAAAATTATATAATATATCAAACTTTTAAAAATATTTTAAATAAAAACAAAAATAATAATAATAATATATATGAAAATAATATTTTATCTCATAAAACAGAAACAGGAAGATTTAATATAATTTCAGAAGAAAAGAATAGGCAAAATAATCCTACTTTAGATTCACAATATTTTGATAATATGAAATATGATAATTATATACCTGATATAGAAGAAAGTAATGCATATTTAATTCCAGAAAAAGAAATAAAAAAAGGAATAAATAATAAGAATAAAAAAATAAATTATAACAATTTCAATCAACAATATCAAAATAATAATAATAATAATATAGAAGTAAATAATTATTCTTTTGATCAAACTTCATTACTAAATGATATAAATCAATTAAAAAATTTAAAAATTGAACACTCAAATAATTATTTAAATTCAAATGTAAATATGAATGTAAATAAATTTACTATTTCAAATGGTTTGAAAACATCATTTTTTCCTGAAAATGTAACTTCTTTTTCAATGATTAACGACAATAATACAAATATAACAAAAATAATAAAAATAAAGAAAAGAAATGATTATTATAGAAGAGAATATTTTAATTTAAGAAGAAAATATTTTAATATTTTAAATAAATATGAAAAAAAAAAAAAAGATTCAGAAATTTTTAAATTAAAAGGGTTTTATGAAGCTCATAAAAATGACAAAAAATATATTGAAATAAAAGAATTAAATGATAAATTAATTAACCAATTAAATGAAAATACAACTATTTTTGATAATATACAAAAAACTATTCAAGAAAAAGAAAAAGAAATTGAAGAAAAAAATAATTTAATTTTAAGACAAAAAATTTTAATTGAAAGACTTACTCAACAAATTAGTATGGATAGTATAAATAATACTGAAAGAATACAACAAAATAATTTAGAAAGTTATGATACTATTAATAATGAAATCAATAAATTATAATGATTTACAACATTTTTTCTATATTTATTTATTTTTTTATAAAAATTGTTTTAATTAAAAAATTCATTCTATAAAACAATTTATATTTCTTTATAATTTAAAGTTCTTATTATGAAAGGAAAAAAAATCTTTCAAAAACATTTATGTAAAAATAAAGAAAAATATACTATTAATTATTTGACTGAGATTTTTAAATGAAAATAAAAAAAAATAAATTTAAAATCTTTATATAAAATTAAGAAATTATTATAAAATAAGAATATAAATTTATTATAAATAAATATTATAAAAAAAGGTTTTTAAATAATGATTCATCATTAGTTTCAAAATTAGAAGAATGAACTGTATTAAAGAAATATTCAACATCTTCTTCTTCAAATATCTCATGCCTATCATAATTTCTTTTAACACTTAAAATACAAAAAGCAATACAAATAAATATCATAAATAACCAAATAATAATATGAATTACTGTTAAATTATCTTTATTTTTTTTTAAATTAGTTGTTTTGAAAGTAGAATTATTAAAATCTTTTAATTCTTTTTTTATTCTTTCGATATTTTCTTTATAATTATGATAAGAATTAATTTTTGTTTTTGATTCTGAAGAAAAAATTATTTGGAATGTAAAAAATAAAAAGAATAATATAAAAACAAATATTTCACCTTTATTTTTTATGTTAAATTTTGTTAAAAAAGAGTTCTCCATTCTAATTAATTTATAAATATATATATTTTAAAATATATTTAAATAAATTATGATAGAAAAATATGAAAAAAAATTCTTTTATACTTTTTATAAAAAAATTAATTATTATTATTTTCCTATATGAGATTTTCTATTTGAGTGATACTATTAGTCTCACTATAAAATTTTTGACTTGATTCCATTATAGAGTTTCTATATAATCCATTTACAGAATCAATATGTAAATAATTTTTAAAATTAGAATAATCCTTTTTTCTAAAATATTTTCCATAAATCAATAAAATAACAGCATATATTATAACAATAGCATTTAAAATAAGTATTTCAATTAAATTATCGACCATTTTAAATTTATCAAAAATACTTAATAATAAAATATATAATAATTAAAAAATTTATTTGTAAACGTATATTTAACTTTCATATTATAAAAAAAATTACATAAATATTTAAAAATAAAATACAATATAATATGAAAAAAAACACTAAACCAAAAGTAACATAAAAAACATAATAATAATATTCCTAAATATGATAAAAATTTATTGTTAAAATTCTTCAACCCAATTTTTAGGATAATTAATAGTACCATCATCATCATAACTACTAAGTAAAGTTTGGCTTTGATTTCCTTTTTTAATATTTTCAATATTTAATCTTTCAATATATTTTTGATTACAATCTGTAAATTTTTTTAAAACTCCAACTTTAGGAATATAAGGAGGAACAGCTTTAAAATCCATAATATCACTCAAATTAAATCCTGTAAAAAAAGCATGTTTTTTAGATAAATCTAAACTACATAATCTTTTAGAAACTTTTTTTTTTAATAAATTTCTAATAAAACTATTAACAACAGGATCACCATTCATAGGTAAATTTATTTCTTTTTTTAAAACTTCTCTATAAACTTCCATAGGATCAGTAGCATCATTTCCAAAAGGATAATAATTATAATATAATTCATGAGTTATTATTCCAACAGACCAATAATCACAACTATAAGAATATCCTTTTCCTATTAAAACTTCTGGTGCAATATAATGTGGTGTTCCTGTTATTGTTGATGTAAAATCTTTTATATTTAATGCTGTTCCAAAATCTATTAATTTTATATATCCTTTCTCATCTATCATTATATTATCTGGCTTTAAATCTCTATGAATTATATTTTTTGAATTTAAATAATCTAATGTTATAAATAAAAATGATATGTAAAATTGAGTCTCTGATTTATTGTGAAATTGACTTTGTGGTTTTCCTTCTAAATATTTTCCTAATACTTTTCCATTTATATATTCTGTTAAATAAAATACATTTTCTTGATTTTTAAATGTTCTTACTAATTTCATTACAAATGGATGATCTAATTTTAATAATACTCTTCTTTCTTCTAAAAAATATTTTATTAATATTTTTTGTCTTTCTGCTGCATTTCTACTTACAGCTTTAATTGCATAATAATTTTTTTTATCATGTACTAAAGCAACATTCCCAAATTTTCCTCTTCCTAAATTTTTAACAAAAAATAAACTATCTAAAGTCATATTAAAATTATCTTGTAAAGCAATTTTTTTTTGTAAGTATTCTAACATATTTTTATCAATAGTTTCATCAAAATCTTTTTTAGTTAAAATATATACTGTACATTTTTGAGAAGCTTCAATTGTTGCAGATCTTGGTTCATTAACTAATAAAGCTAATTCTCCAAAGCAATTTCCTTCTTCAATTTCTCTTATAACTTTATTATTTTTTAAAACTTTTACTTTTCCTTTTTTTATTAAATAAAATTTATCTCCAATTTCTCCTTCTTTAAATATAAAATCACCTTCATTATATTTTTCTTTTTTCATTAAAGAACATATTGTCATTAATCTTTGATCAGAAGTATTTCTAAACATTTCAGTTCTTTTCATATATTCTAATTGAGAAAAAAAACTTAAAGTTTGTTTTTTTGACATTTTTTCATTTATTCCTAAAGAATTTTCTATATTTTCCCAAATTATTTCAACTAATCTACACTCTCCTTGAGCACAAATATCATTATTTAAATTATAATCACTTTTTAATAATTCTTCTCCAAATAATTGTCCTCTTTTACAAATAATTTCTGGTTTATTTGAATTTCCAAAAGTTAAATTACCACAAATAACAACATATAATTTTTTTTTATCATCATTTTTAAAATCTTCTTTTTTTAAAATAATTTCTTTATCATTAAATAATTTAATTTCACTTTTTAGGAATAAAGGTTCTAAATAACTTTCGCTAGCAAATAAATTTAAATGTTTACTAGATTTAAAAGCTTGTTTAATAATAGATTTTAAAATAATAAATTTATAATCTTTACCTAAAGTTTCGATTAGAACTCCAGAAGAAATTTGAAAACAATTAACTTTGGTTTTAGCACAACAACTTAAACTTCTTGGAATATCAAATAAAACAGCATATTCTCCAAAAATATCTCTTGATTTTAAAACTCTGCAGTTTTTGCAATAAAAAGAGCTAAAGGAAAAATAATAAAAAGATCAGAGGCTAAAAATTGAAAATCTGTTAAATAACTTTGGAAAATCATAAGTAAACTAACAGCTATAAATTGTATGAGAGAATAAAGCATCATATATTTAAAAGTTTGTATTGAAGTAGTTAAAGAACATTTTCCTTCTCTAAGTAATTTAACTAAACAACTTATATCAGGAATTTTAGAAGTAAAATGAGCAGCAATTGAAGCTTCTTCTGGTGAAAGTGAAACTCCGACATCAGCAGCACGAAGAGCTGCACAGTCATTTGCTCCATCTCCACACATTAAAACAGTGAAAGTTTCTTTTCTAAATGATTCTACTAATAATGCTTTGTGCTCTGGAGCCATTCGAGCAAATATTATTCCATTTTTTAATATTTGACGAAATGTATTATGACTATTTTTTAATTGAGGATCTTTTGTTTTGAGATATTTTTCATTTAATTTTGATAATTTTTCAAAAGTTGGTCCTGTTAATGCTATAACGTAATTGTCGCCTAATGTTTTTGAAGGTGAGGAATCGTTGTTTATGTTTATATCGGAAATTTCAGTTTGGAAGGAATTTTCTTTTTCTGATTGTTTTTTTTGTTTTTTTATGTTTTGAGATAATTCTCCATTTATTGAATTGTCTATTAATTCATTTTGTTTTTCATTGTTTTTATGATAATTTAATTTCACATCTTCTGCAGGATATTTTGAAGAAAATCCACTTATGTTATTTGATTTATCTATTTCTTCATTTATTATATTTATATTATTTGTATTTTGGGGATTTTTATTGTTTTTTAATTTTAAAAATTCTTCTTCCGTATATTTTTCTTTTTCATTTAAATCATTATAATTTTCTACTTTATTCCATATTAAATTATCTTTTCCTTCATTATCTTTTTCAATTTCACAAGAATAAACAATAGAATCTCCATGAATTAATTTACATTCTTTAGAAACAGAAATTGCAGTTAAAATATTATCTCCAGTTGCCATAACCATTCTTATATCAGCATTATCTAATTCTTCTATTGTTTTTACTGTTGCATCTTTTAATTTATTTTGAACTATTAATAAACCTAAAAATATCATATTTGATTCTACAAAATCTCTTGAAACTTGTTGTGATTGTTGAAAATCCATTTTTATACTTTTTGTTGACATTGCTAATACACGATATCCTTTTGATGTATATGATGATAATGTTTCATTAAAATTTTTTGGTATTGTATCTTCTCTACATAATTCTTTTACTTTTTCAGGAGATCCTTTACAAAAGGCTTTAAAATATTTTTCATTTATATTTTTTGTTATTGTTGTCATTCTTTGTAATTTTGATGAAAAATCAAATCTTCTTACAATTCCAACTTCATAATGTGTTTTCATTACTTCATCTTCATTTCCATTATTTTCACTTTTATGTAATTTTGTTTTTAAATCTAATTCTTCTTTTGGTCTTACATAACATTGAATTAAAGGATCATATTCATCATTTTCATTATTATTATTATTATTATTACTATTACTACTATTATTATTTTCACTTGAAATTTTTGCATTTTCTTTTAATTGCCATCCTACTCCTTCAAACATTTTTACATCAATTGGATCTCCAATTAATTTTTCTTTTACTACAGTAATTCCATGACATGTTGCTAAACATTCAACAAATAATTGTTTTAAATCTTTATTTTTATCAAAATAATCTTTTTTTAACATTTTATTTTTATAATGATCATAAACATATAAAGAATATTCTTGTGAATTTGATTTAAATTCATCAAAAGCAAAACCATTATTAGTTAATTTAACAGGAACATATCCAGAAATATCTAAATGATCTTCAGTTAAAGTTCCAGTTTTATCAAAACAAATTATATTAACTTTTCCAAGTATATTTACTCTTTCTCTTGCAATACAAAAAATTTCAGCATCTTTTAATCTTGATAAAGAATATGAAATTCCAACTGAAATACAAGCAGGTAAAGAAGGAGGAACTGTTGTTGTTATTAAATCTAAAAATTTCATTATAATATCTTTTGTACTTAAACCTGCATTATCTATTAAAAATTTTAATGAAATTGCAAAACCAACTAAACACAAACATCCCATAAATATTATATATTTTGTAGAATCTGTTTTAAATTTTTCATCTCCTTCTTTTGGAAATAAAATTGCTCTAATTAAATTACCTTTTACAGTTTTAAATCCTGTTTGATAAACTACACCTAAAACTTTATTTTGTAAAGACCTTTTTTGAACTATTTTTGTTCCTGCAAATAAAATATATTTTTCAGAATCATTTATTTGAGTATCATAAATTGTATCTACAGAAGGCATATGAACTTTAACAATAGGAGTACTTTCTCCAGTTAACATACTTTCATTTATTATAACTGTTCCATTTACTAAAATTGTGTCTGCTGGCATTGCTAAACCATCTTCAGGAATTTCATATAAATCTCCAGGAACTAAATTTTCAGAATTAATTTGAGTTATTTCTATTTCATTGTTATTATTTTTTCTATATACATTAACATCACATGAATATTTTGACATATTATGTAATTGTTTTAAATTCTTATGTGTATCATATACAGAAACTATTAAAGATACTATTGTTAAAACTACTATTACTGTTGCATAATATTCATATTCATTACAATACCATAATATTACTGAATAAAGTTGGAATAAATAAAATGGATCTGTTAATTCATCTAATAATATTTTAAATACTGAATGCACTTTTATATCTATATCACATAAACCATATATTTCCCTTTGAAATGTTATTTCAGATTCTTTTAATCCTAATGTAAATATTTTTTGGAAATTATCTTGTGGAGTTTGAATATAATATTTTAATCCTTCAAATTGTTCAGTTTCAAAATTAAAAATATAATCATATAATCTAAATTGGAAATGTACTAATTTTATATATGAAGATAAATTCATATTAAAGTTTTTAATAATACTTTTATCTGATTCATGATCAATTTGAGGGAAATCATATTGTTTTAATTCTTCTATAACTAATTTATTATCTTTTCCATAAACTCCAATATAAGTTGCTTGATTTAAAGGGCAAATATCATATAAAAAATATAAATTTAATTGAGGAAACCATGCAATAAATAAATTAATTATACAAGCAGTACATACATTTAATATAATATAAAGTGTAAATTTACAACAATTCTTTTTTAAAGGAATTACTTTATTTATTCTTGAAAATTCCTCACAATTATCTGGATAAGATTTTATTTCATATTCTCTTAAATCACTTGGTAATTCTAATTTAACTACATCTGATAATCTTTTTCTTGATTCATCATTATTTGTTACTTGAATATTAGTTTCTTTTATCACTTCATTTTCACCCATTTCAATGTTTTGATTTTCTTTCATTTTTATATGATATTATCTTTTATTTTTAGAGTATTTATATCTTAAAATATTATATTTTGTTTATATCGTTTTTTCAAATAAAAAGTATAATTTTTTTCTTTTTTGTTTTTTTTAAAAGTGTTTCAGTTAGTTTTTGAATAAAAAATTTTAAGTTTTCCTTCTTAAAATATCTTTTTGTTCAAGATAAATAATTAATTTATGAATTTTTTTATGAGAAATATGCAAAAAAAAATTTTTTTTAAAAATAAATAATACATTATTAATATAAGTGCTATAACAAATAATAATTTTCATAAATTATTTCATGAATTAATTATTTTTATTTTTTTGATTCCTTTCTTATTCTGAAATATATTTAGAAAAAGCATTAATAATAAACAAACTCAAATAAAATAAATAATTTTTATACAATTCATATTCATATAAAATCTAAAAGAAAATATTAATTTTTTTTGCTTAAATAATATTATTAATATATTAAACAAAAATAAAAACTAATTACAAACTTTTCTAAATTTATCAAAATAAAAGAAAAACTAAGTGAATAATAATAATTTAAATAAATCTCTAATATAAAAAACTAAATAAAAAAAACAATAATAAGCCAAAAAAAATAAAATCAAAAAAATAAAAAAAACCTCATTTAAACATATCTAAAATGTGGATCCCAAACACCTTTTTCCCTACTCATATTACTAATATAATCAAAAGCAGTAGGAATTTTATAACTCCCAGGTCCCGGAGTATTAAATTTATTCCCTTTGAATTTTTTATCCTTAGGAAAAGTAATATAAGTTTTAGTTAAATTAACATCAGGAACATTATAAGTTCCAGGTCCAGGAAAATTATCTTTTTTAATAAATCCAATTTTTTTTTTAACTTTCTCCATATCATAAATAATTTCCTTAGGTAAAGGTTCTTCATAAAAAGAATAAGTTCCTGGTCCAGGAAAATTATCACCTTTCATATTTTTATATTTAGCACTCATAGTATATCTTGGTCCTTGAGGAAGAGAACCTTGATTAACATTATAATGACCTGGTCCTGGAGTAATAGGTCTTTTAACTTTACTATCTTTAACATTACTATCTTCATCTCTATTAGATTTCCCAACAGAAAAATGAGGTGCATTAGTATGTTTTGAACTTACTTCATGATTAGGATTATATTTATCAGGACCTGGAAAATAACTTAAATTCTTATCATCATTTTTTTTACCTGAACGATTACCTTTAGGTATTGTATATTGTGCTGAATCAGGACGATATCTCATATCACGAAGATATTGTCCTGGTGCAGGGTAATCTAATGTTTTTTTTTCCATTAATGCATCAACTGCGTCACCATGATTTAATTTCTCCTTTGGAAATTGATATTGAGGACCCTCTTTTCCCATATATGTTCGATGTGCATAGGATCCTGGTCCTGGAGTTTGAGGTCTTTCTCTTTTTACTTTCTTTGTTTTATTATCTGGGTCTTCTTTATGAGGAAGTAATCTCTCACTTTTACTAAATGTCCATTTAGGACCATTTGTACTCATTCCTTTTATATCGTTTTTATATCGACCTGGTCCTGGGTAATTTAATGCACTATGGTTTAAATTTCCATTTTTTCTCTTTTCATGATCAAATTTCGTACTTGGAATATCTAAATTATCATTTCTTATATTATAAGAACCTACTCCAGGAACATTATATGTATTATCACTTTTTTTTCTTTTACTACGATATTTTGCACTCATTGTGTATCTTGGACCATGTGTATTATCTATTGGGTTATAATGACCTGGACCTGGAACTGTGCTCTTTTTATAATTTTTAGATTTTTTTGTATCTTCCGTTATTCCATCTAAATCGTATTTGGGTCTCATTGTGTAATGAGGACCTTCTCCTATAAATGTTTGATATTCGTATTTTCCACTTCCTGGATTTTTGTTTTTTATTGTTGTTAAATCACGTTTTGATGATGGAATTTTCCATGCAGGAGATCTTGTTTCCACGTTTATTGTGTTTGGAGTGTATGTTACTGGAGATGGAGTGTAGAGAGGGTCTTCTTTCTCTTGGGTTACTATATATGGGTTATTTTATGATTTTTTATTTTACACTTCTTTTCCTTGTTAAATGTCCATGCTATACTATGGGTGTAGTTCATGTATTGGACTTGGTCCTCGTTTGGGATGTTTTGTATGTGGGAAATGTGAACGAGGAAGTTGTCGTTGAAGGGATTCGGTTTTATAGGTTTTTCTATTGTTGTGGACATTTTGGGGTTTTTATTTATTGTATTTTTTATTTTATTTTTTTTATTTTATTTTTTTTTTAATTATTTTTGTTTTTTTTTTAGTTTTTTTATATATATATTTTGAGTTTTTCTTATTTTGTTTTTTTGTATTTTTTTTTGAGATTATTTTTTTTATTTAGTTATTTAAGTATTTGAATGTATTAAATTTAATTTACATTTTATAATCTGTTAAAACAATTTTCTATTTTAAACATAATTAAAAAAATAAAACTTTTTAATGAAAATAACAACTAAAATATTCCTTTTATTTCAAATAATATCTGAAATAATAACATTATGTGACTCAAACAGTCCTTTAAATGATTTAGTAATATCAACTTATAAAAATTATGATGAGAAAATAAACATATTAGAAGAATGTGAAATAAGTAAGTTTTGGAAATTAAAAGAAAAATATTATTCTCATCAAACAATAAATAGAGTTTTAGAAGGAAAATCAAATAAAAGGAGACCTTTAACTTTTTTATTTAAATCTGATGATGATTCAAATAATAATACTTTAAATATATATTTAGAATCATATAATATAGGAAAAAAACAAGGAATCGTTAATATTCCAATAAATTATTTTACATTAAAAAAAGGAGAAACTTTTACAAATTATTTATTTTATGAATGTATTAATTCAACAAAAAATAATTATTTTAAATTTGGAATTAATATTCAAATATTAAATTATAATGAAACTTTCCAAATTGAATTAGTTAAAATTTGTGAAGATATTCCTTTTCCTGATGATAATACTTTTGATATTTCTCATTTTTTTTTAATAGCAACTACAATTTTTATTTTCTTTGCTTCAATGAATAATTGTTTTGAATCAAAATTTGAAAAAATAATATTAAATAAATTTCCTTCAACAAGAAAAACAAAAAATTTATCTATAATTTGCTTAGTTTTAGTTATTTCAATGTATATATTAAATCAAATTAATTTATTATTTGCAGTTATGCAATTATTTTCTTTTTTTGTTTGTACTTTATCAATAGGAGTTTTTGTTGAATCTCTTTTACAAAAAACTTCAATTAAAACTCAATTTTCAACAAGAAGTTTTGAAATAGATTATATAGGATCAATAACAATGTTTTTTATTGTATGTTTTTTATTTGGAGGAATAATTTCTTTAATTTATTCATTTTATCCTTTTTGGGTTATTTCAGATTTTGTAGCAATAATAATTTCTATTGAAATAATTAGAATTTTTAAATTAACTCATTTTAAATTTATTTTTGTTTTCTCTTTTTTAATTTGGGTTTTTGAATTGTATGTTATAAAATATAAATCTAAATTATTGAAAATTAGAGCTGAAAATGGTTTTTATATTAATAGATATGATACTTCTTTTCCTTTTCTTTTTATTTTTCCTCAAGTTTCAGATAATAAAACTTCATATAAAAGTTATTTATATCTTCCAATTAATGAAATTATTATTCCAGGAATGTTTATTGATTTTTTTTATAGATTTGATAAATCCATTCATCTTAATTTAATTACATATTTTATGGAAAGTGTTTTTTCCTTTACATTATCTTTTCTAATAAAAATATTATTTAATATATATTTTAATATGTATCTTCCTATTTTTTCAGTTCTATTTCCTATAATGTTTTTAATAATAATTATAACTGCTTATATAAAAGGAAATTTTTATGAAATGTTAATTGGCTTTTCTTCTAATGTTTTTGAAGAAAATGAAATGGATAGTAGAAAATTAAGTAGAATGGCAAATTCACTTTATATGGAAAGTCATGGTACTTTTGATTATAATTCTAGAGAAATGAAATTATTAGACTAATTTTTTTTTTAAATATTTTATATATTAAATGTATTTATGTATTTATAATGTATTATTTAATTGTATATACTATGTATTTTTAATACTTATAGTCACTAACTACATAAGTAATTTGATTTTTTACATTTTGAAATATTTCTTTTATTTCTTTTTTTTTATCTTCTTCTTTTATTTTTTTAAATATTTCATATATTTTTTCTTCTAAACTTCTTTTCATAAATCCAATAATAAAATCTTTTTTTAATTGTAATCTTAACATTTTATCTAATAAAATCCATTGAATTTCTTGACAAAATAAAGTAAAATTATTATCAATATCATCTTTATTTTCTAATTCAAACCAACCTTTCCAAAAAATATCTTTAATCCATAAAAAATAATTATGACTTAATTTTTTTCTTATTTCATCAATTAATAAATAATCTTCATTACTTTCTTTACAAAAAAAAAAACAAGAATGAGTTAATTTAATACAAGTTTCAATTATTTTATCATTTTCATTAATATTACATAAAGCAATAAAAGCATTTAAGCAAATTTTTTTTAAATATAAAAAACAATCTTCCCTTAATTTTTTTATATTATTTCTTTCTGGTTTATATAATATATTACATAATATTTCTCTTCCATAATCATAATACATTGAAGTTAAACAATCATCAATTTTTATATTATTTAAACTTTTAAAAATAGCACTTAAAGTATCTTTTATATTTTCTTTTATTTCTTCTTCTTTATCTATTGTTTTTCTTTTACAAAAATTACCTGAATATTTTCTTTTACGAAAAATCCTCATTGCATCTTTTTTTTCTCCTGTACTTCTTCTACTTCTTGTATTTTCGTTTTCATTAATTAAAATATTATTTCCATTTAAAATATATTTTTCTGGAATTATATATTTTAATATTTGTTCTTTTTCTTTAAAGTTATTTAAATTTATTTCATTTATTCTATTTGTTATTCTTATTATATTTTGATTATTTTCATTTAATTGTATTTTTTCATATTCTTCGTTTATTATTTCATATATTGTCTCAATTTTTTCCTTATCATTATTATAATTTTGAATTGAATTTTTGGAAATTGTTCTTGTTATATTATTCCAAATAATATTTCCTTTTTTGTCATCTTTGGCTATATATTTTTCTCTAACAATTTTTAATCCATAAAGAAAATCTAAATAATATATTTTTTTCTTAATGAAATTTTCTGCAAAATTTTGAAAAATCAAAGTATCAGTTAATATTTCATAAAATTTACTATCATTTTTATTTCTATTAATTTTCATTAACTGAGAATTAAATATAACATTATCATCATCAATTTCACATAAATAATCAGGGAAATCATAAAACATAATAGAAATACTTTCTAAAAAAGTATCTCTAACATTACAATTAATTTTATTTAAATAAATTTCTTTTTCATCATTATTCAATCTTAAAATAACTCCTTTAATATCACTTAATTCATTAATAATTTTATGATAAATAGGAGAAGGTAATTTAGGTATATTTTTAATATTTTCGCTTTCACTAAGAAAACCTTTTGAATATTCAATAATTTCCTCATTAATTTTAATAATATAAATTCCATCATCAGAAGCTTTAATTTGTCTAATACATCTTTTATTATATATATCTTCACTAATTCCTCCAATAAAAGGTAAAAAAGTTTGTAAATAACCAATCATTTTTTCACTCATTATTGGAATTGTTGTATGAACCCATTTTAAAGGAAATAATAATGAAGTAAATGATTGAATTATTATACTCATTCTCCTTAAATCATTATCAACAAATAATATTTTTTGTTCAAATAATAATAATCTAAATATATTTATTATATTATCTATAGTAAAATGAGATAGAAGATTTAAATAATTTATATTATTAAATTCATTTGCTGAAAAAGGAGAATATAATTTTATTTTTTTTTTTTCAAAAGGAATTGGAAAAAGTAAACAAGTATTAATTAAAGGAGAAGGAATAGAATAAATTAAATAACTAATAAATTCATTTATTATATTATTATTATATTGATTATTAATTAAAAGAAGATAAATTGAATTTAAACATTTATCTATTTGATTAATATAAGGATATTTTGATATTAAAGCTATGCAATATGGTATATAAATATTTTCACAAAATCCTAGTTCTTGACATTCATCTAAATCTTTTTCTAATTTTATTTTTTCTTTTTGAGTATGAAAAATATTTTCTCCAAATTTTTTTAAATAATTTTTTAAAGGATGATTAGAATATAAATTATAATAAGTACAACTATCAATTTCTCTATAAAAATATAACATTATCATATAATATCTTTCTCCAAATTGATTAGTAATTTTAGTAGAATAATTATTTATTATTTTTTTTTCTTTATTTTGATTATAACAAACTTTAATTCCACTTGGAAAACAAATAGAAGCATTTAAATTATTTAATTCTAATTTTTTTGTATCTTTTAAAGGATATCTATAAATTATTTCTGGTTCCATTGCTTCTAATTTACTACATTTAATATGATTACAAAACGATTTTAAACATTTTGAATCTTCTATTATTTTCCCTTTTTTATATGGAAATGAACTTATGAAAAATCCAGAACAAAAAGAATTAAAATTTATTTCTTTGGTAATTTTTTGAGGATTTAATATTATTTTTGTAGGGCTTTTTTCCATAAGAAAAATTTTTAATATTTTTTTAATTTTTATTTTTTAAGTTTAAATTATTATTTTAATCATATTTAAATTCATTAAGATTTTCATAACCTTTTACTTTTTTATTTTTTGATTTTGCCTTTCTATTTAAAAAATAAATTACAAATAAAATTGTTATTGAAATAAAATGATTAAATTGAAAAGAATAATAATTTCTATTTGAATTTTCTTGATAATTCCCAGTTATAATAATATATTCTTCTAAAATCCAACACATTATATTGATTAAAAGACAAAAAATTATAAAATTATTTTGTTTTTTTAATTTTTCTTTTTTTTTATAATTTAAAAGTAAGGAAGGAAGAAAAATATTTCCTATAAGTCTACTTATTCTTATATATAAAAATAATTCATTAACTTTAATATTACAATTTAAAAAATCATTTTGAGTGAAATAAATAAATAAATCATATAAAGAAAAACATATAATTACAGAATAAATTATATAATAAAAAATATTTTTTTTTTCTTTTTTTTCAATTTCTTCATTTTTTATTTCATTATAAATCATTTTATCATAAGGAAATTCATCATTTTTACTTTTTTTAATTTCTAATAATAAAGTTTTTAAAATTTCATTCCAATCATTTTGTGATAAAGTATTTTTAGTTAAAATTGGAAAATGTTCTTGAAAATTAAAATTTTGTTCATTTAATTGAACATAAACCTTAGGATAATATTTATTCCCAAATAAAGAATAAAATTTATCATCAAATTCTCTTAAAAAATCTAATGAATCATAAGAATTAAAAATTTCAATTATTCCATCATATTCAAAATTTATATTAATATTTGTATTATTTGCAAAATAAAAAATAAATAAATATTCTTTTTCTTTAATTTTATAATGATAATAAAAATTTGATTTAAATTCAGTTCTATTTTTTTCCATAATTGTATTTGGAAATTCTAATAATGGGAAGTAATATAATGATTTAGAAATATATTGTGAAGCTACTATTAAAATATTTTTCTTTTTTATTTTTTGTGACATTTTTTTTCTATTTTAAAAAATTGAATTTTAATTAATGGATGATACAATTCAAAGTTTAAAAGATTCAATAAGACAAGAAGTTATTTCATATAAAAAAAATATTAAAAATGATAATAAATATTCAAATAATAATAAAGTAAATAATTTAAATAAACAGGGTTCTAAAGCTCAAATTTCTGATTATTTTAATAAAATTAAACATACTAGTAAAATTAATTTAAGTAATACTCTTTCTTTAAATAAAAAAAATAATGATAATAAAGTAGAAGTAAATTCTATAAGTTCAATTAATAATGATAATATAAATAACAATGAAAATGAACAAAATTATATAATATATCAAACTTTTAAAAATATTTTAAATAAAAACAAAAATAATAATAATAATATATATGAAAATAATATTTTATCTCATAAAACAGAAACAGGAAGATTTAATATAATTTCAGAAGAAAAGAATAGGCAAAATAATCCTACTTTAGATTCACAATATTTTGATAATATGAAATATGATAATTATATACCTGATATAGAAGAAAGTAATGCATATTTAATTCCAGAAAAAGAAATAAAAAAAGGAATAAATAATAAGAATAAAAAAATAAATTATAACAATTTCAATCAACAATATCAAAATAATAATAATAATAATATAGAAGTAAATAATTATTCTTTTGATCAAACTTCATTACTAAATGATATAAATCAATTAAAAAATTTAAAAATTGAACACTCAAATAATTATTTAAATTCAAATGTAAATATGAATGTAAATAAATTTACTATTTCAAATGGTTTGAAAACATCATTTTTTCCTGAAAATGTAAC
Organism: Isotricha sp. YL-2021b; assembly: GCA_023805745.1. Lineage (NCBI taxonomy): Eukaryota > Ciliophora > Litostomatea > Vestibuliferida > Isotrichidae > Isotricha > Isotricha sp. YL-2021b. The sequence goes on along the minus strand of JAJJKW010000205.1, from coordinate 83,550 downwards.
TTCTTTTTCAATGATTAACGACAATAATACAAATATAACAAAAATAATAAAAATAAAGAAAAGAAATGATTATTATAGAAGAGAATATTTTAATTTAAGAAGAAAATATTTTAATATTTTAAATAAATATGAAAAAAAAAAAAAAGATTCAGAAATTTTTAAATTAAAAGGGTTTTATGAAGCTCATAAAAATGACAAAAAATATATTGAAATAAAAGAATTAAATGATAAATTAATTAACCAATTAAATGAAAATACAACTATTTTTGATAATATACAAAAAACTATTCAAGAAAAAGAAAAAGAAATTGAAGAAAAAAATAATTTAATTTTAAGACAAAAAATTTTAATTGAAAGACTTACTCAACAAATTAGTATGGATAGTATAAATAATACTGAAAGAATACAACAAAATAATTTAGAAAGTTATGATACTATTAATAATGAAATCAATAAATTATAATGATTTACAACATTTTTTCTATATTTATTTATTTTTTTATAAAAATTGTTTTAATTAAAAAATTCATTCTATAAAACAATTTATATTTCTTTATAATTTAAAGTTCTTATTATGAAAGGAAAAAAAATCTTTCAAAAACATTTATGTAAAAATAAAGAAAAATATACTATTAATTATTTGACTGAGATTTTTAAATGAAAATAAAAAAAAAATAAATTTAAAATCTTTATATAAAATTAAGAAATTATTATAAAATAAGAATATAAATTTATTATAAATAAATATTATAAAAAAAGGTTTTTAAATAATGATTCATCATTAGTTTCAAAATTAGAAGAATGAACTGTATTAAAGAAATATTCAACATCTTCTTCTTCAAATATCTCATGCCTATCATAATTTCTTTTAACACTTAAAATACAAAAAGCAATACAAATAAATATCATAAATAACCAAATAATAATATGAATTACTGTTAAATTATCTTTATTTTTTTTTAAATTAGTTGTTTTGAAAGTAGAATTATTAAAATCTTTTAATTCTTTTTTTATTCTTTCGATATTTTCTTTATAATTATGATAAGAATTAATTTTTGTTTTTGATTCTGAAGAAAAAATTATTTGGAATGTAAAAAATAAAAAGAATAATATAAAAACAAATATTTCACCTTTATTTTTTATGTTAAATTTTGTTAAAAAAGAGTTCTCCATTCTAATTAATTTATAAATATATATATTTTAAAATATATTTAAATAAATTATGATAGAAAAATATGAAAAAAAATTCTTTTATACTTTTTATAAAAAAATTAATTATTATTATTTTCCTATATGAGATTTTCTATTTGAGTGATACTATTAGTCTCACTATAAAATTTTTGACTTGATTCCATTATAGAGTTTCTATATAATCCATTTACAGAATCAATATGTAAATAATTTTTAAAATTAGAATAATCCTTTTTTCTAAAATATTTTCCATAAATCAATAAAATAACAGCATATATTATAACAATAGCATTTAAAATAAGTATTTCAATTAAATTATCGACCATTTTAAATTTATCAAAAATACTTAATAATAAAATATATAATAATTAAAAAATTTATTTGTAAACGTATATTTAACTTTCATATTATAAAAAAAATTACATAAATATTTAAAAATAAAATACAATATAATATGAAAAAAAACACTAAACCAAAAGTAACATAAAAAACATAATAATAATATTCCTAAATATGATAAAAATTTATTGTTAAAATTCTTCAACCCAATTTTTAGGATAATTAATAGTACCATCATCATCATAACTACTAAGTAAAGTTTGGCTTTGATTTCCTTTTTTAATATTTTCAATATTTAATCTTTCAATATATTTTTGATTACAATCTGTAAATTTTTTTAAAACTCCAACTTTAGGAATATAAGGAGGAACAGCTTTAAAATCCATAATATCACTCAAATTAAATCCTGTAAAAAAAGCATGTTTTTTAGCTAAATCTAAACTACATAATCTTTTAGAAACTTTTTTTTTTAATAAATTTCTAATAAAACTATTAACAACAGGATCACCATTCATAGGTAAATTTATTTCTTTTTTTAAAACTTCTCTATAAACTTCCATAGGATCAGTAGCATCATTTCCAAAAGGATAATAATTATAATATAATTCATGAGTTATAATTCCAACAGACCAATAATCACAACTATAAGAATAACCTTTTCCTATTAAAACTTCTGGTGCAATATAATGCGGAGTTCCTGTTATTGTTGAAGTAAAATCTTTTATATTTAATGCAGTTCCAAAATCTATTAATTTTATATATCCTTTATCATCTATCATTATATTATCTGGTTTTAAATCTCTATGAATTATATTTTTTGAATTTAAATAATCTAATATAATAAATAAAAAACTTATATAAAATTGAGTTTCAGATTTATTGTGAAATTGACTTTGAGGTTTTCCTTCTAAATATTTTCCTAATACTTTTCCATTTACATATTCTGTTAAATAAAATACATTATCTGTGTTTTTAAAAGTTCTTACTAATTTCATTACAAAAGGATGATCTAATTTTAATAAAACTCTTCTTTCTTCTAAAAAATATTTTATTAATATTTTTTGCCTTTCTGCTGCATTTCTACTTACAGCTTTTATTGCATAATAATTTTTTTTATCATGAACTAAAGCAACATTCCCAAATTTTCCTTTTCCTAAATTTTTAACAAAAAAAAGACAATCTAAAGTCATATTAAAATTATCTTGAAGAGATATTTTTTTTTGAAGATATTCTAACATATTTTTATCAATTGTTTCATCAAAATCTTTTTTAGTTAAAATATATAAAGAACAATTTGTTGAAGCTTCTATTGTTGCTGAACGTGGTTCATTTACTAATAAAGCTAATTCTCCAAAACAATTTCCTTCTTCAATTTCTCTTACAACTTTTTTATCTTTTAATACTTTAACTTTTCCTTTTTTTATTAAATAAAATTTATCTCCAATTTCACCTTCTCTAAAAATTGATTCTCCTTCTTTATATTTTTCTTTTGTCATTAAATAACATATTTTCATTAATCTTTGAACTGAAGTATTTCTAAACATTTCTGTTCTTTGCATATATTCTAATTGAGAAAAAAATGTTAATACTTTTTTTCTTGTCATTTTTTGAGTTAATCCTAATAATTCTTCTATATTATCCCATATAATTTCTATTAATCTACATTCTCCTTGAGCATAAATATCATTTCCTAAAATAAAATTTACTTTTAAAAAATCTTCTCCAAATAATTGTCCTCTTTTACATATTATTTCAGCATTATTTGAATTTCCATATGTTAAATTACCACAAATTACAACATATAATTTTTTCTTTTCTTCATTTTCTTTATTATTAACTTCATCTTTTTGAATTATTAATTCTTTATCATTAAATAATTTAATTTCACTTTTTACAAAAAGTGGATCTAAATAAGTTTCACTTGAAAATAAACTTAAATGTTTACTTGATTTAAAAGCTTGTTTAATAATAGATTTTAAAATAATAATTTTATAATCTTTTCCTAAAGTTTTAATTAATTGATTATTAGAAATTTGAAAACAAGAAACTTTTGTTTTTGCACAACAACTTAAACTTCTTGGAATATCAAATAAAACAGCATATTCTCCAAAAATATCTCTTGATTTTAAAACTCTAATAATTTTATTATCTTTTTCACAATCAACTTCTCCATTTTTAATTATAAATAAACTATCACCTAAATCACCTTCTTTAAATATATTTTGTCCTACATCAAAAGTACAATTAAACATTGAAGAAGCAATTGAATTTAATTTTATTTTATCCATACTTTCAAAAATAGGAACTAATTCTATAAATTTTAATCTATCTTCTAATTCTTGTTTATTTATTGAATTTACTATTTCTCTAAATATTTTTCCATCTAATTCATATAATATACAATCATCTATTGTTAAAGCACTTTCTGTTCTTTTTTTTCTTTCTAATAAAGCAAGTTCTCCAAATGTTTCTCCTGTCTTATAAATTCTTTTTCCTTGAATATTTTGACTTGATATTTCAATTATACCATGTTTTATTAAATAAAAATAATCTCCTTTTTCTCCTTCTTTATATATATTTACATTTGGAGGAAATTTTATTATTTCTATTTTATTTACTAATAAATTTATTATATCTGGACTTTTATCTTTAAATAAAAAATGTTCTGATAAATTTTTTTTAACATATTCTTTTTCATTATTTGTTAATTTTTTTGATATTTTTGTTCCAGGTGATAAACCTGTTTCAAATTGAGTTGAATTTATATTTTTAGAATTTTGATTTTCATTATTTTCATTATTATCGTTATTTTCATTATTTTTATTGTTTTTTCCTTCATATATTATTATTTTTTTGTCTTCATTTCCTTCTAATGGTCCATTATCTATTGAATCTTCATTTGATTTTTTATTCACTTTTCCTACTATTACATTTTCTAAAGCATCAGTTATTTATATAAAAAATTCTTACTTTTATTTGACATACATCCCATTTTTTATTAAAATTTAATTATAGATTTTTATTGTTATCTTCTTTTTTAATTTTTTTATTTTGAAATATATATTTTTTATGTTTTTTTCTTTTATATTAATTATTATATTAAAAGTTATTTTTGAATATCAAAAAAGAAAAATTTTCTTATATGAAATATTACTTATAAACTATTTTGATTTATTAATTAAAATATTAGAAAAAAATTTAAAACAAATTTACAAGAAAAATGGGAATATAAATAAATGTATTTATATAATGATAAAAATTAATATTTAATCAAATTATAATTAAATTAACTTCATTGAGATTTTAATTTCTGTTTTTTATTTTTATTAAATTAAAAATAAATTTCTTAATTAAAAACGTTTTAGTAAAAAAAAAACCCATTTAATACTATAATTTATTTATTTATACAAATAAAACTAATTAAATCTATTTATTATGAAATAAATATTATCCAAAAATTTGTTGTTCTGAATAATTAATATATAAAAAATTATCATTTTTATCTTTATATTTCTCATAGATTTCAGAAAGTAATTCACTTCCTGTAATTGCATATTTTCCATTTGCAATTAAATAAAATCCATAATTATTATCTAATTTTAATTTATTACGAATAAGAAAAATAACTTCACTAGTTTTAAAATCTATTGGTAATAAATATTTAGTTTTCTCCATTTCATTAAAATTTGAATTTGGATCTTTTTCTAATATAACTGGAATTTTATTTTCATAATTCTTTTTTATTTTTTCATATTCTTTTTTTCTTTCTTCTAAACTATGTTCTAATTTATATTTAAATTCTGTCTTTTTCATTTTTTATTTGATTTATATTTTAATAGTATTTATTTATATAATCAAAAATAAAGATAATTGAAATATTAAATAAAATTTTGTATTGAAAAAAAATAATTTTTTTTTATCAGAGTATTTGGTATTTAAATGTCCAAATCAAATTTTTTTGTTTCTTCATTAAAGATATCCAATCAAAAAGAAGAGAATGAAGAAAATAAAAAAGAAAATAAACATAATGAAAATTTTATAAATAAGAGTTATAAAGAAGTAAATAAAATAGTAAATAACAATCAAAATTTAAATGATATTACAAATTGTTATTATTCTTTTCATTCTCAAACAAGTATTAGAAATTTTTTCCAAAAAACAGAAGATTCACTTTTAACTTTATTAATAAAAGAAATTCAAAAGCAAAAAATTCCAGATAAAGATTTATCAAGAGATTCGAATATAAATAATATAAAAAATATAGACCAAAACCATAGAAATATCCCATTAATGATAGAAATTACAAAAAAACTATTTTTCTTACAAAAATTTATATATATTCATAATATTAATGATTATCATTTGAACAATATATTAAATAATTTCGAATATTTACAAATAAAGAAAAATAAATATATTTATAATAAAGATGATTTTGTTGATTATTTTTATTTAATAATTAAAGGAAAAGTATTTATAAAAAGTTTAACAAATGAAAAAAATGAATATGAAAGAAAAATAGCATTTTTAACTGAAGGTGATTGTTTTGGAGAATGGGAATTCTTAGATAATACAATAGTAAGAACATCATCTTCTTTTTCTCTAGAAAATTGTGATTTATTTTATTTAACAAAAGAAAAATTTTATACTTATTTAATCAAAAATATGAGAAATAATATGCATATTCAAAAAAAATTTCTTATTAATTCTATTCCTCCTTTTTCTAAAACTAATTTTATAGATATTATAGATAAAACTTTAGATAAAATTGTTTTAAAAAAAAATGATATATTATATTATGAAGGTGATCCTGCTCAATATATATATATTATTTTTGATGGTGAATTTGTTGTTAAAAAAAATATTATTAATCAAAAAGATAAAAATTTTTTAAGTGAAAAAGAAAATAAAATTAATAATTATTCTTCTAAAAAAACTTTATTTAAAAGTTCTAGTTCTCCTAATATGAAAATTAAAAATCTTTTTAATTCTTCTCAAAACAATATTAAAACTTCTATCAAAAAAGATTTAGAATATTATTTAAAACTTCCTGTAATGCTTAATTTAAAAAAAGGAGAATTCATTGGAATTGAAGCTATTAAAAATTATGAATTAAATTATGAAAAATATAAGGAAATTGAAAAACAAATTCAAAATAATTCTAATAATTTAAAATTACTTTCAAATGAGTATTTAATTGATAAAGAAAAATCAAGAAATAGTATCGTGAATTTTACATTAAGTAAAGATTTAAAAAATAAAATAAAAAATAAATTGATATTTAATAATTATATAAATAATAATAATAATAATTTTTTGAAAAATAATGTTGAACATAAAAATAGAAATATCATAGATATTGATATTGAATATATATATAATTATAATAATACAATTATAGCAAAAAAAGATATTAATTTAGTCTATAGATTAAATCCAAAAGTAATAGCACATAATATTTTTTGCCTATTGAATAAATATTTAAAAATAATTTTACGACATAGGAATAAAATTATTAATTATTCTTATAATAATTATAATGAAATTTCAGAAGACACAAGAATAATTTATAGAGAAGAATTGATTAATAATAGAATTTTAGAAGGAAAAGGTAGATTAAGAAAAATAAAAGTAAAAAATTTTCAATTTTCTCCTCATAAAATATCAGAAAAAAAACCAATTTTTCTCAAAACTTTAATTTCACAATTTAATTTACATAACTCAAAAAGTAATTCAAATTTTTATTCAAAAAGACCTAATCCTTTTTTTCAAACTTCAAATATAAAAAATTTAAAATATTTATTTTTACATAATTCTAAAGAAAGAAGAATAACTTTAAATAATTCTTCTCTAAAAAGTTCAAAAAGTAAAATAGATAGTCAAAAAGAATTAATAATAAATTCATATAGTAAAAATAAAAATAATTCTTCAGAAATTTACACTTTAAAAAAAAGTTTTAATTGTAAGAATCCTAAAAAGATAAAAATAAGAAACAGAAATTACAATTTATTTAATTCAGGTAATTATAAATTACCTTTATATTCTAAAATTATTCCTAATAATGTTATTTAATAATTGTTCATTTTATAAATGTTTTACATTCTAAAATATAAATCTACATAAATTAAAAGAATAAAAAGTAATTTTCGTATAATGAAATAGAAAAAAATAATTAAATATTACTTCAAAATAAGTTATTATAATATTAATAATATAAATAAATTGAGTACATAATTATTGATTAAAATATTTAGGAACTTCTTCAAAAAATTGTATCATCCATTTATCAAAATAATCTTCTAAATTATTAGAATCATCACCTAATGCTAAAGGAATTAAAGGTTGAAAATATTTTGAAAATACTTTATCTAATCTTTTAGCTTGAGCATTAAATTTTGCATAATTTGAATCTCCACATCCAAAAATACAATATTTTAAATTTTTATTAGTTAATTTTTCCCAAAAATTATTTTCTTCAATCATTTTAGTAAATTCAATTGAATCATCTGTTGGAACTCCATTTCCATAAGTTGAAACAATAAATACTAAAAGAGAATTATTATTAAAATCATCTATTGTTTTTATTTTAGATGCATTTTTTATTTTACAATTATATTTATAAGTTTCTATTGATTCTTTTAATAAATCTTTTGATAATCTTTTTGATGTTCCACTTTGAGTTCCATATATTATTGTAAAAGATATTTTTTTATTTTCTTTTTTTATATTTTTTTCTTTTTTTTCTTTTTCTTTATTTTCTATTTCTTTTTCTTTTTTCTCTTTTTCTAATTTTGAGTTTTTAGAATATTTTTTTGATAATTTTTCTAAATATTCTTTTCCTAGTTTTTCTAATTTCTCTGAACCTTTTATAATTTGTTTTGAATTATTTCCTTTAAATTTATATGCTAGTGCAAAAAATATTAGTGATAATACTATAAAAATAATTTCATTCATTTAAAAAATATTTTTTAATTTATTCAAAAATAATTTTTCTATTATTAATTAAATACATAACGATAAATAAATCTAAAAAAAAATCTTAAAATAATATACAATGAAAAAATATATATCTTAATATTTTTAATTAAAGTATTTAATGGAAAAAATTAAATATATATATAAAATAAAAACACAATCCAAATAAATATTATAATTACAACAAAATATATTAGTATAAAATAATAACTAAATTTATTTTACTCATTTAAAAAATTGGGAATTCGATTAATCAGTTAAATAATTTATTATTGGATATAAAAATGTCAAATGAAGAAATAATACATAATGAACTTGAATCACAATTTCAAGGAACTCCTTCATTAAAAGAGAATTTTATAATAGAAGGAGAACAAAATAAGGAAAATAATCCAAAAGCAAAATATCACATAGAAAAATTTGATGAATTATGTGAAGAACATTTTAGAATTTATGAAATAATTCCTTTAACAAGAACTAAATGTGATGTATTTATTTTAATTCTTTTAAACATTTTCACAGTTGGAATAATAAATTTAATTTTTAATTGGTTTCCAAATACTCAAATTGTTGGTTATACAAAAATTGAATTAAATAATGCAATTTATTTAGGAATATATTGTAAAGATGGATATTTATATATTGAGAATTTACAAAAATCAGTAATTCCATTATCAAATAATAAAAATATAAAACTAGAAATATTACAATATGTTCAACAATGTTATATGTTTACCTTTAAATTATTTACATATATTTATGATAAAAAAAATAAACAATTTACAAGTTTTAAATTTTCTTTAAATCACTTATCAAAAGAAGAAATTCAAAATGAAATGAATGTAGGATTAACTGAAATAGACGAACAATATAATAGAATATTATATGGAATATGTGATTTAATAGTAGAAATGGGTTCATTTTTGAAATTATTATTTGAAGAATTTTCAGATCCATTTTATTTATTTCAAATATATTCAATAACATTATGGTCATTAACAAATTATGAAAAATATGCGACAGTAATAGCAATAATGTCATTATTTTCATTATTTACAGGAACATATGAAACATATTCATCAATGAAAAATATAAAAAATATGGCAAGATATTCAATTCCAATAAATAAATATGTAAATAAAAATGGAGAAATAAAAATAGAACAAGTTGAAAGTTCCACTTTAGTTCCTGGTGATATATATGAAATTCCAGAAGATGGAAATGCATTACCTTGTGATTGTATTTTATTAACTGGAGCTATTATAGTTAATGAAGCTATGTTAACTGGAGAAAGTACTCCTATTGTTAAAGCACATTTACCTAATATTAAAAAACCTTTTGATGATATTGAAGATACTCAATATTTCCTATTTGCAGGTACTAAAATAGTTCAAAAAAGACAACAAGGAAATCAACCTGTTTTAGGATTAGTTTATAATATTGGGTTTAACACTGTTAAAGGTAATTTAATAAGATCAATATTATTTCCTAAAGAAGTTGAAATGAAATTTAAAGCTGATTCATATAAATATATTAAATTTATGGTAGTATTAACAGTAATAGCTTTTATTCCTTGTGTCTTTTTCATGATAAAAAATTCAGATAAATCTAAAGAAGGTCAGAAAGAATTAAGAAAAGCATTAATTGAAAGAGGATTAGATTTATTTACAACAGCAGTTCCTCCTTCTTTACCTGCATGTTTAAGTATAGGAACAACAACAGCAATTTCTAGACTAAAAAAATATGGTATGATGTGTATTAGAAGAGAAAGAATGAATTTTGCAGGAAAAATAAATATGTGTGTTTTTGACAAAACAGGAACATTAACAGAAGATCATTTAGATATTGAAGGTTATTTACCAATACATTCAGAAAGAAATAGTATTTCACCAAATGAAATATCAACAATAAAAAGTCGTCATGTAATGAAATTTGGTGAATTTATAAGAAGTGCTTCTGAAATGGCTGATGAAACATATAATTATTATAAAAATAAAATTACTATGAAATGTAAGAAAGATAAAAGAAAAGAATTAACACAATTATATGTTGAATGTTTAGCTTGTTGTCAGGGAATTACAAAAGTAAATGGAAAATTAATTGGAGATCCAATTGATGTTAAAATGTTTGAAGGTGTAAATTGGATTTTAAGTGAAAATGTTGAAAATAAACAAAATTATGATCCTTTAATTTCTACTTATGTTAGGCCTGCAAAAGAAGAAAATTTAGATGAAAAAGTAAATAAAATTCAAGATGATGATGATATGATAGATAAAGTATTATCAGAACATTATGAAATTGGAATAATAAAAAGATTTGATTTTTCTTCTAAATTACAAAGAATGTCTGTTTTAACAAAAAATGTAAATGAACCTTTTTTTAAATGTTTTGTTAAAGGAAGTCCTGAAAAAATAAAAGAATTATGTAAACCAAATTCATTACCTCCAAATTTTAATGAAGAATTAAATAAATGTACTTCACAAGGTTATCGTGTATTAGCATTAGGATGTAAAATAATGAAAATGAATTTTATTCAATGTCAAGAAATGAGTAGAACTTACGCAGAAAGTAATTTAACATTTCTTGGTTTATTAGTAGTTCATAATAGATTAAAAGAAGCAACTCCATCATCATTAAAAATATTATCTGATGCTAATTTAAGAATTAGAATGGCAACTGGAGATAATATTTTAACTGCAATTTGTGTTGGAAAAAAAAGTAATTTAATTCCTTCAGATTCTATAGTTTATTCTTGTGAAATATTAAAAGATCAAAATAAAGAAAATGAACAAATACTTCAATGGAATACTATAGAAAATTTCCAAAAAGAAGAAATTGGAATTGGAGAAATAATGATGGGAGAAAATAAAAGTTCAGATATGACTACAACTGGAGCTGAATTAACTTGTTTAGTCCCTGAAATGATTGGAGAAAATTATCGTCAAAGTTTTTATATTCCTCAATCAAAAAAGAAAGATAAAGATAAAAATAAAAATGATAATAATAATAATGAAGGAAAAAAAGAAAATATAGAAGAAAATACAACAATTGAAGAAATAGGAAATAATATTAATATTGATTTAAATCAATTACCATTTAATGAAGAATCCCAAGAAGGAATTGTTATTGCAGTTACAGGAACAACATTTGAAACATTATATAGATTAAATCATAGATATTTAGAATTAATTCGTAATAATTCAACAGATATTCAATTAATAAAAAAATATGAAACATTTCATATAGTATTTCGTCTATTATTAAAATATTGTTCAATATATGCAAGAATGGCTCCAGAGCATAAAACACTTTTAGTAGAAAGTCTTCAAAAAGAATCTTTTACAGTTTTAATGTGTGGTGATGGAGCAAATGATTGTGGAGCATTAAAAGCTGCTGATGTAGGAATATCACTTTCGACTGAAGAAGCTTCTATTGCAGCACCTTTCACTTCAACTGTTCCTGATATTAGTTCAGTTATTAAGTTGTTAAGAGAAGGAAAATCTGCTTTAGTAACTTCAATTCAGACTTTTAAGTATATGATGCTTTATTCTATGGTTCAATTTATATCGGTTAGTATTCTTATGTGTAATAAGTCTTATTTAAGTGATTGGCAGTTTATGTCCAGTGATATTTTTATTATTGTTCCTCTTGCTTTTTTCATTCCTATGACTGAAGCTTATCCTAAGTTAACTTATCATCAACCTGTTGGAGATTTAATTTCTTTTCCTGTTCTTTCTTCTATTTTAAGCCAAATTTTGATTGTGGCTTTATTTCAGTTTGGAGTTTTTTTTATGATTTTACATAGATTTAATCAACAATGTGGATTTTGTGGTGATATGACTGAAAGTAAAAATCCTGCTTGTGTTGAAAATACTGGTTTATTTTATATATCTTTCATACAATATTTAATCACAGCTGTTGCTTTTTGTACTAGTAAACCTTTTAAGAAAAAAATATATACTAATATTCTTCTTTTCTTTTATGTTATTATTGCTACTGCTTATTGTGAATATATAATTTACCACGTTGATCCTTTTGTTCATGATTTTTTAAAAATGGTTGCTTTTCCTGATAGTACTCAAAATGAGATGAAAAAACATGCTGATGATGAAGAATTTCCAGACTACAATGAAAATGATATTAAAGACAAAAAATGGTTTACTATGTTTGAATTTAAATATTATCTAATGATTATAACTTTTCTTAATTTTATTGTTAGTTGTGTTGTTGAACAATGTGTTATTCCTTGTGTTAAAAAATGTTGGATGAAATCTCAAATTGAAAAAATGAAAAAAAAAATTAATACTAAAGAAAAAGAAGCTGATTTAAATATGATTAATGAAGTTAAAAATTATGCTGATGTTCAAAGAAATAAAACTGTAGTTCAAAAACCAAAAAAAAATAATCCTGAAAAAAGTTTTTTTGATGAATAGAAATTTTATATATGATGATTATTTATATATTAAATTTATTATTGATTTGATTAGTATTTAAAAGAATTTTTTTAAATTTAATTAAAGAAAGTACATATTATTGATTAAATTTAAAAAAAATCAACAAATACTACTTTTTTATAAATTATTTTTATTCATTAATAATTTATTTTCTTCTGTTAATTGTCTTTCTTGAATTGTATAATCAAAATCTAAATATTTTTCTTTTTCATCTTCTTCAAAAAAATGTTTTATCCATATACAAATTTTATCAAAAAATCGTTTTTTTTTTTTATTTAATTGTTCTTGAATTAATAATTCATTAAATATTTGATTATATTTTTTTCTAGAATTAATCATTAAATTAAATTTATTTTTATCTTTATAATATTCTTCAAGATAAATTGATTTTTCAGTTAAAAATTCATAAATATAATTTAATAATTCTGAAAAATGACCTTGAAAATATTCTTTTCTTCTTAAAAATTCAATTAATCCATCATCTATAAAATCTTTTAAAGGAGGAACTTCATTAATAATTATTTTTTTAAATTCTTCTTTCATTAATTCTTTTAATTCACAAATTTCTTCAAATTTTATTTTTTTATCAATAACTAAATATTTATATATAAATCTTATTATATATCTATCATAATAAAATAATCCAAATCTTCTTAAAATTTCATAATAATGATGTTTAATTTTTTCTATATTTTTTATAAATTTTTTATCTAAAGATTCTTCATCTAAATTTTTTAAATAAAAATATGTTTGACTATCATTTTCAATATAATTTTGAGACCAACCATTTAATATAATATAAATTTTTAATCTTTTAATAGTTTCTTTTTCAAGATTAATATCTTCTTCTAATTCATTATTTTCTGAATTATTTTTATTATCTTCATTCATTTATATATTCCAAAATTACATTTAAATTAAAACATCAAATAAATTATTATATAAAATATATAAAAAACAATTATAAATTGAAAAAATAAATATTTAAAAAAAAAATAAAAAAAAAGAAAAAACAATGAAAAATGAGACTGACAATTTAAAAACTTCAAACACAGAAATATCTCCAATATTAGAAGGAAAATTCCGTCATTTAATAAAATACTTTTGTTGTTGTTCAAAATTAATTCCTTTATATTTTATATTAACAAACAATAATTTAATATTTTATGAAGATGAAAATAAGAAAAAAATATATTTATCTATTCCAAAAAAATCAGTTATAGCAATAAATAAAAGACAAATAAATAAAAATGATGTTTTTATGATTTCAATATATTATGAAAAAGAAAATGAAAAAATAATAGAATTTAAAATTAAAACTACTTCAAGAGTTGAAACAGATAGATGGTTAAGTAATTTAAGAAGAGAAATAGAAACAAAACAATATGATTTTAAATATGATAAAATTAAATATGAAGAAGCTGATTCAATGTATCCTTTTAAAGATACTAGAAAATTTTATTTAGCTCTTTGTCATTTAGAATATATTATTTCTAGTAGAAAAATGGAAGATTTTTTTGATTATTATAGAAATAAAAAAGATAATTTAGATATTGAAGATAAAAAAGAAGAAAGAGATAATTTAATAAAAAATGAAAAAGTTCTTGATGTTGGTGATATTGGATTAAATTTTGAATAATATAAAAATTAAAAATTTTCTATTTTTGAAAATTTTTTTTAAAATTTATAAATAATAATTGAAAATTAGCTTCTTTTAATTTGAAACAAATTCTTTCATTTATAATTTGTAAATTCTTTTTGATAAAGTTTTTCTATATTATATAATACTTCTTGATTATTTTTTTCAAGATGCTCTAATTTTAAATGTATTTTATAAGAATGTTTTTTAATAATTTGAATTGCTTCTTTTATAGTTTTAATTTGTATTTTTTCGTCATTAATTTTTTTATTTATTTTTTTGATATTATTTTCTATTTTTTTAATTTCATTTTCTTCTTTATTAACTTCTTCTTGGATTTTTGATGTATTTTGTTTAATTAATTTTAATTCATCATTATTATTTGGAATATTTTGTTGTTCTTTATTTATTAAATAATTATTATTTTTAATTCTCATTGAAGCAGATTTAATTAAATGAATTTCATTTTCTATTTTTTTATTTTGTTTAATTAAATCTTTTTTATTATTATTTATAGAATTTATTTCTCTTTTTAAATTATCTACAGATTTTCTTAAGTTTTCTCTTTCTTTTTTTTTTTCTTTTATTTCATTATCACATTTTTCAAACCCTTCTTTTTGAAGATTTTTAAATATTATTTCCATATTATCTATATATTCTGTTGACATAGTTAACAAATTTTTTTTTGCTTTCAAATTATCTTTTAAAGTATTATTAATATTATATGATGAAATATTATTATTTCTATCATTTTGCATTATATTTAATATCCAATAATTATTATTATAATCATTTTCCATTGAATGATTTAATCTCATTTTTTTTTGATTATTTCTTTTCTTTTCACATATTCTTTTTAATTGTTTTTTCTTTTCATAAAAAAGATTTTTTTGAAAGTCAGAAATATTATTTGATAAAATTTTATAAGATTTTAAAGAAGTTATTCTATTAGTATTGTTTGTAGATTTATCCATTGAATTTGTTGATATATAATTCCTTTTATTATTACTATCATTTTTTCTAAATGTTTCTTCTAAAAATGATTTTTCTGGAATATAATTATTATAATATTCAACAGATTTATTTTTTGATATTTTTTTCTGCAATTTACAGCAATAATTATAATTCCTAATTTCTTTTAACATTTCTTTTATTTTATTTATTTAATATTTCACTAAGAATAAAAATAATATTTTAACAAAAAAAATAATAAAATTTTAAAAAAAATGAAATCAGAAAAAGAATTAGCAAGAAAATATGCTTATAATATAAATAATAAACAAAAAAGTCAAAAAATAAAAGGAAGTGGAAATGATTTTGAAAATTTAAATAAAGGTTTTTATGATGAAATAGAAAAAGCAGAAATTAAATTGAAATCAAATAAAAATAATTTAACAAATAGAAAATTGAATTTAATTAAAGAAATGGTTTATACAAATAAATCAATTCCAAGTGTTTGGAAAAGTAAAATAGATTTTCCAAATCAAATAATGAAATTATTTATAAAAGATGAACAATTTTTATCTTATTTAGGAAGAGGAAGAAAATTAGAAAAAAAAAATGAACATAAATTTTTAAAAAATAATTTCAGTCAAAGAAATATAAAATCAAAAAAAGAATATTATAAAAATTTATTACGTCATAAAAAAAATGAAAATGTAAAAAATGAATCAGAAAATTCAAAAGAAGATATTCTATATAAAAATAAATTAAAAAAAAATGAATTATCAGAAAAAGATGTGAAAAATATTTTAGAAGAATTTAAATTAAATTATAAATTAAAAGAAAATGAAGAAATAGAAAATAATAATAATGAAAATAAATTTAAAACATTAACAGAAAGAAAAAATAGTAAAAGTGAAACTCCAAAAGAAATAATAAATCCATTTTTAGATATATATAAATTAAAACCTGAGAAAAGAAAAGTACTTTATAAACAAGGAATTTATTCAAATTTAATTCCAAAAACTGCTTTTACAACAAGAGCAAAATCAACATTAAATATTAGGAAAACAATAGATGATGATTCTTCTATTAATTTAGGTTCAATAAATTTTTATAAAAAAATAGAAATTAATGATAATATTAAAAAAAGATATTTAAAATTAATAAAATTTCATGGACCTTATTATTCTTATTGTCCTCCTTGTAATCGGAGAAATATGGAATTTTATAATCAATTAGAAAGAAATCAATGTCTTAAATTATTGAATTATCTAAGAAAAGAAAAAAATAATTTAATCCGAAATAAAAATAATAATTCTGCTTTTTGAAATATTATTATATTTATTTTGATTTTAAAAATTTTATTTATCTCTTTTTGGTTTAAATCTGGAAAATAAAAATTCAAATAATATTTAAAAATATTAAATTAATTGTTTTATTATTAGATATTCAAAAATTTAAATAACTTTCACCATTTTTTTATAAGGAAAAATATTGAATATAAATAAAAATTTAAAATCACTAATAACTAAAATTAAAACATTTTGAAATTTTTTATTTTGAATTAAAAGATTTTAGAAAAATAAATTATTTTTTATTGATTTTTAATTTTCTTAATTCTTTATTTTATTTTTCAAAATATTTTTTTATTTTTTAAGCAATTAATGAATAAAATATTTGATGATATTAAAGTTTGTATTGATTATGATTCTTTAGTGAAAGAAAATATAAATTATTTAAAAGAAGGGATAAACTTTCTTTTAAGTAAAAAAATAATATATTATCTTTTATCATGGAAAAATAATGTTTCTTCAAAGCAATTTTTAAAAGAAATAAATTTAGAAAAAGTAAAAGAATCAAATATATTTTTACCTCATAAACTATTAAAAGAAACAATAGAAGAATATAAGAAAAATAAAAGTTTAATTGTAGTAGGAGGAATAGAAAAAGAAATAGAAGAAATAATGAAAGAATATAATTTTAATTTATATATAACAAGTAATGAAATAAGTAAAATTTTTCCTGAATTTTTTCCATATTATTTCCGTTTAAAAAAAGATATAAATTTTTTAAATAAAGTTGAAAATAGAATTGGATTAAAATTAGATAAATTTAAACCAATAAAAGGAATAATTCAATTAACTAAAATAACTGATTGGGCAATTGATCTTCAATTATTTAGTGATTTATTAATTTCACCTAATGGAATTCCTGGAAAAATAAGAAAAAAAGAACAAAAACAATTTATTGATTATCATTTATTTGAAAATGATACTTTAAATATAAAAAATAATTTAAATGAAATTCCTAAAAGTGAAAATGGACTTTTTTTCCCTTTTTTAAATCATTTATATACAAAAAAATTTAATACTGAAATAAAATATATTGATTACTCTAAAAATTCAAAAAAAATTTTTGATTATTTTCATTTAAAAGAAAATAAACCTTTTTATTTTATTACATCAAATATTGAGAATGCAGAAAAAAGTTCTTCTTCAAATTTATTAACAATTTATATAGGAAATTCAGAAAAAAAAATAGAAAATGGATATTCTTTTAATAACTTTAATTCCTTTTTTAATCTAATATTAAATAATAAAAAAGAAAAAAACTTAATATAAAAAACATTTAAAAAAATATATTAAAAAAAATGACAGATCCTACAGAATTATTAACAACAAATTATCATATTTTAGAGCATGAAAATTTAACATTTAAATCATTAATAGCAATATCAATATTATTAATATATATAATAGGAGGAAAAATATTTTCTAAATTAAATATATATTATCTTCATGAAAGTGGTTTATGTATGATTTTAGGAATGATAATATCAACATTAGCATATTTTATAACTCCATTAAACTTTTCAAAAAGTTTAAATTTTAATGATGGAATTTTTTTTACTTTTATTTTACCTCCAATAATATTTGGAGCAGGATATAATATGAGAACAAAGAATTTTTTTAAATATTTTCATTATTCAATTTTATTTGGAATAATTGGAACTTTTATAACATTTTCTTTAATTTCATTAATTACTTATTTATGTAATTTATATAATTTCTTTAATGTTAATTTTACTTTAAAAGATATATTATTATTTTCTTCTGTTATAAGTGCAACTGATACAATTTCTCCTTTAGCTTTTATTAATGAAGAAAATAAATTATTTGGTATCTTATTTGGAGAAGGAATTATGAATGATTCTTTTACTATTGTTATTTATCAAATTATTACTAAATTTTATGGTATTTTATCTAATTGGAGTATTTTAACTTATTTTTTATTTCTATATTTAACTTCTTGTTTTTTAGGTATTGTTATTGGAAGTTTATGTTCTCTTTTTTTAAAGTTTTTAAAAACTTTTAAATTAAATAGAGCTGAAGAAATTTCTATTATAATAATTTTTGCTTTTTTTTCTTATATTATTGCAGAATTATTAAATTTATCTGCTATAATTTCTTTATTATTTTGTAGTATAACCTTATCAAATTATGCATATTATAATTTATCTTTTTTAGCAAGAGAAGAAAGTTGTGTTGTAGTAAAAATAATGTCAAATATAGCAGAAGGTTTTGTTTTTACATATTTAGGATTAAGTTTTTTTAATATGTCAAAAGGTAATTATTCTTTAGTTTTTATTATAATACAATTTATTTCAATTTTATTATCTCGTTTTATAACAATATATATATTATCTTTTTTTATAAATCTATTTAGTGATAATCCTTTAAATTATAAAGAACAACAAGTTATTTCTTTGGCAGGTTCAATAAGAGGAGCAATTGCTTTTGGTTTAGCTTTAAGTTTAGAAACTGGAAATTTAATGAAAAATTCAATTTTATTAAGTTCTACTTTAATTTTAGTTTTTACTTCTACTATTATTTTTGGAGCTATGATTCCTTCTCTTACTAAAAATTTAAATTATATCTATTGTAATAATCATAATTTAAATTATAAATTATTAGATGATGATAAAACAAATAATAATAATATTAGGAAATATATTTCTTATGATGATGATGAAGATGAAGATAATTTAACTGGTTTTAGAAAAATTTGGTTTAATTTTGATAATTTAGTATTAAAAAATATTTTAGTTGGAAATTGGGAAAAAGTTAAAAAAAGACATAAGAAATTAACTGAAAAAATAAATGAAACAATAAATAATTAAAACAAGAAAAATATTTTTTAAAAATAATCTAACATTTCTTCTAAAAAATTTTTTATTTAACAATTATAAAATTTAAGATTCAAATTTTTTTTAATTAGATAAAATAAAAAATTAAATACTTAAGGTCTAGATTCTTTAAAGTTAAAAAAATTTCAATAGCAATAAAAACTTTTAGAAATTTAATTCCAAATAAAAATTATATTTGAGTTTATAAAACTAAAAAATCATTGTAAATAATTAATTGTATTTCAAAAATTAATCTACATTAAATAAAATAAAGATTAAAAAACTAATTTTCTTCTTCAATCATGACTTTCATTTTTCTTTTAATTTCATCTTCTTGAGAATCTTTGTTAATCTTTTCTAAAATATTCTCTTTAGAATTATAATTATTATTAAATTTAATTAATTTATTTCCTGAAAAATCAACATTATTATCTTCATTAATATTTTTATTATTATTTAAATTAATTTTTACTCCATATTCATTTTCAATTAAACTACTTTGGATTTTCATATAAAGAGAATTAGTAATTCCAACTTTATCTTTATCAATTAAAGGAGGTTGATATAATTCAAATTTACCTAATCTTTTGGCAAAATTTCCCCATGATTCATTTGGATCAGGAACTTTATTTTCATATAAATTTTTTCTTTTATTTGGAAGAGAAAAATTTGGTGTTTTTTCAATTGGAACTTCATTCATTAAATTATTATAAAATAATTCTAAATTAAATAAAGGACATTCTAATTCTTTATTTAATTCTTTATATCTTTCTAAACTTTTTTCTATTTTTAATTCTGTATTTTTTAATATAAATAAACTTGCTTCATAATTTCCTCTTAATATTGCAATATCTAAACAATTTAAACCTAAATTATTTGTTGAATGATAATTACATTTTCCTGTATTTAATAATATTTCCATTAAATTTACATAATTAAATTTACTTGCTAAAAAAAAAGGGCTACTTTTATCTTTTGAATCTGAAATATTTATATCATTTCCTAACTTTATTAATTCTTTTAAACAATTTGGACTTTTATATAATATACTATATATAATTAATGTTTTTTTTTGATGCTTTCCTATCTCTTTATTTAAAGGAAATTCAGATTGTTCAATTAATTCTAATAAAGTTGAAGATTTGTCTTCACGAATAGCATTTTTTAATTTATGTCTTAAATTATTATTTCCCATTTTTTTAAATTTGGTTTTTTAATTTATTGCATTTTTACAACTTTTAAAAATAAGTTTAGAAGAAAGTATAATTATAAAAAACTCTAGATATTTAAAGAATAAGAAAAAATTTATAATACTTAAAAATATAATAATTACATATGTCCATTTTTTATATTTTAAATTTGTTTAAAAATAAAGAATGACTAAATAAATAATTGAAAAATGACAATATTATTAGTATTATAAATTCAAGAAAAAAGATGGGTTTTAGATTACAACAAAATATTCTCTTATTTTATATGTATTTAATATAATTAATAATTGGAAATCAAATGGATAAAAGTATTTAAATATTTTTTAAATTAAAATAATATTTTAGATATAAGGAAATAATAATGTTCATTTTTTTTACAATCAAATTATTAAAATAATACAATTATAATTATTTATTTTTTAATTAATTCCTTTATTTTATTAAATAACTGTTTTTAATTCAGTAAAAAAATGTCAATGGATATAAAAGAAGTTTTTGAACATGAATTACATATGAAATTATCTAAAAGAGCAAAATCAATAAACTCTGAAATTAATTTATTAATGAATGCTTTTAGATTTTATGATTTAAAAGATAATGGAATAATAAATAAAGAAGATTTTTCTAAAGTTTTTGGAAGAATTGGTTTAAATGGGATAACAAAAAATTACTTATATCAAGTATTTGATAAATATGATATTAATGGAGTTGGTTATATTGATTATTCTAATTTAATTGAATATTTATATGGCTTATCTTCTTTTCAACCTTTAACACAATCTTCTTTAAGCAATAACCAATTTCAAAATAATACTATTAATAATAATAATATCTTAAGTTATCAAGACCAAATATTAGGAATTAGAAATCAAAATTATAATAAAATTTATAATCAATATTATAATACTGAACCAAATTATAATCAAAGTAATAATCAAAATATTAATCAAAATTATTATAATCAAAATATTAACTACAATTATGAGGATAATTATAATCAAAATAATAATCAAAATTATTTTAATCAAAATCAAAATTATAATCAAAATTATTTTAATCAAAATCTAAATCAAAATTATAATCAAAATTCTAGAAATTTCCAACAATCTAATAATATATTAGAACAAAACACTATTCAAACTCCAATTCCTCAAATAAATAATTTATATAAATCTCAGCAAATAATATCAAATATTCAACCAACAATCCAACAAAGATTTCAATCTCCATTAACTCAATCTCAAATTTATAGCTCATTAACTCCAATGAATTTAAACTCAAATATTCAGAATAAGAATAATTTAAATTCAAACAATTATAATTACAATAATTATAATACAAATGAAAAATTATTAAATCAAAAATCTTTAATAATAAAAAATAATATTTTTCCAACAGATAATAATTCTTATAATAATTTAATAAAAAAAGATTCATATTATAAAAAAAATGATTATAATATAATAACTCATCTATCAAATATAAATACAAAAAAAAAAAAAGAAGACCAATCAAACAGATTAAAATATTATTTTAAAAATATACTTCAAATTTTACAAAATAAAATAAATATAAATAATGGAATAACTTATTATAATTTAGTTTCAAAAATAATTAATCATCAAGATTTTATAAATAAAACAATATCTTTTGAAAATTTTAAATTAAGTTTAAATGAAGCAAATATTTTAGTAGATAATAATTTAATAAAATATTTTTATAATATTTTAGATACTAAAAATTCAAATAAAATTTCTTCAGAAGAAATTTTAAGATTAATACGAGGAAATTTAAATGAAAAAAGGAAATTATGTTTAGTAAATAAATTTTCTAAAATGGATATTGATAAAAAAGGTTATTGTGAGATTTCTTTATTAAAAAGTTTATTTAATCCAAATTATCATCCTGATGTTTTAAAAGGGAATAAAAAAGAAAGCGAAATTTATAATGAATTTATATTTACTTTAGATACATATAGTAAATTTAAAGGAAAAATTATTCAATTTACTTATGAAGATTTTATTGAATTTTATTCAGGAATAAGTGCTTCTTTTGAAGATGATAATTCCTTTATTGATATTATTGATTCTGTTTGGGATTTTAAAAATAATAATTTTTTAAACAAAATTAATGATGATGAAAATATATTAAATGGAGATTTAAATCAAAATAATGAATCTTTAATTAATGAACATACTGATTTTGTTCTTGATAGTAATTTTAATTTAGTTGAAGATAATAATAAAAATATTGATAATACTATTTTTAATAGTAGTAATGATAATAATACTAATAAAAAATTTAATAAACGATCTTTTTCAAATAAATTTAATAATATTAAGAGAACTCCGGATAGAAAATTCAATATTTTAACAGGATATTTTGAAGATGAAAAAAATATATTTGTAAATAACAATGAAGAAAATAATATTATAAATTATCCAAATAAAATTGAAGATAACTTTTATTTATTAAATAAATTAAGAAAAGAAATTATATCAAAAAGTTCAAAAAGTATATTTGTATTAGAAAAATTGTTCACAATGTATGATGATAAAAAAACAGGAAAAATAAATTTAGTCAATTTAAAAAAAATATTTGAAACATATAAAGTTTCACTATCAAATGAAGAAATTGAAAAAATATTTAATCATTTTAATCCAGAAAATTTAAATCTAATAAAATATGATAATATTATATCATCAAT
Source organism: Isotricha sp. YL-2021b (assembly GCA_023805745.1). NCBI lineage: Eukaryota > Ciliophora > Litostomatea > Vestibuliferida > Isotrichidae > Isotricha > Isotricha sp. YL-2021b. The sequence goes on along the minus strand of JAJJKW010000205.1, from coordinate 59,903 downwards.
AACAGGAGCTTTATATAAAAAAAGAGAAAATTTAATTAAAAGAGTTTATAATTTAATTTCAATAAATAATACTTCAAGAATACCTTTATTAAATATAATTAAAAATTATATAGTTTCTAGACATCCAAAAGTAATTTCAGGAGAAAAATTACCAGATGAAATTTATGAAGAATTTAATGAGAATTTACAAATTTTTAAAGAATATTTAAATTCTATTAAAAATATATCAAATGATGATTTTAGTTATGAAGATTTTATTAAATTTTATACTCAAATTTCTATGTATATTAATGATAATATTTATTTTGAAGATTTAATTAATTCTGTTTGGAATTTAGATGGAAATGATACAAGTCATTTTTATAATTTTGGAAATAAATTTGGAAGAAAAAATAGAATAAAATCAGCTATTGAATTTAAAAAAGATATTTTTTAATTTCCTTATTTTTTATTATTTATTGATATTAATTTTATTATATATATAATCTAATTTTTTAAATTTAATCAATTAAAAAAATATTTTTAAAAGTGATTAATAAAAATTTAATCTCATTTTTAAATTATTTAAGCTTTTTAAATTATCTTTACTTTTATTATCATTATTATAATTTTTATTATTATAATTCCTCATTGAATTCATATAAGAAAAACTTTTAGTTTGAAAATATAAGTTATTATTATTTTGTCTTGAATAATTTCTTTTAAGAAAAGATTCTCCATTTCCAAAAACTTTGTTTTTTAAAATTTTGAAAGAATTATTATCATCTTTTTGAGAATTAATCCTTAAAGAATTATTACTAAAATTTCTATTCATTCTTCTCATTATAATATTATCATTATTTGGTTTTTTATTTTCATCTCTTTTAATATAATCAAAAAGAAGTTTCCTTTTAATAATTAAATTAATATTAGATAATTGTTCATCATTGTTTAATTTATTTTCTCTTTTTGAATTTAATTTATTTTCTTTTTCAAAATTTAATTTCTCATAATTTAAAGGAAGATTTTTAAAAAAACCACTATACAAAACTGAAATTTTTTTTTTAGTTTCTTTATTTAAAGAATCTGAATTAAGCAATTTTTTTAAATATAGTTTATCATAATCTGTGTTGTTTCCTTCATTTGTTTTTAATTTCCCATTTAAGAGAAAGTCTCTAGATGATTTATTTATTTTCTCTAATATTGACATTTTATTTAAAAAAATTTAAATTTTCAAAAAAAACATTATTCATAATTAACAAAAAATATTTTATATTTTTAATAAGAATCAAACATAAGTAAAATAGGAAAACAACTCAAAAAAATCTATTTATAAAAAAACTAAAAATGAATAGAAATCTAAATGTGAATTATATAAAGATTTTTTTAAATAAAAATAATAATAAAAAATTTAAAATATATCATATTTTTTTCAATAAAAGAAGTTAAATTTTAAAATTGTAATATCTAATTTATTGAAACTTTGAATATTTTATCCACTGATTTGTAAATAAAAAATTATTAGTTTCAAAATGTTTTATTAAATTTAAATGCTAAAACTATACTTAAAAAATTTCTAAAATTTTTTTAATTAATTAAGTTATTGTGTGATTTAAATAGTATTGTTTTTTTTATTTTATTTATTTTTTCATACTAATTTTAATTATGTCTTTTAGAATAATCAATGATATATTTATTAATTATTTATAATTTTTTATTATATTTTATTAACATTTATATATAATTTATGGATTATTTTTTTTGTTTTGAAATTAAATTATTTCTAATAATTAATTAAATAAAAAATAAGTAATTATTTTATCAAAATGAGTAATTCTTTAACTGATAATATTAACAATGATAATTTAAAAGAAAACAATGAGATTTTCAAAATAAACAAAAATATTCAAAAAATCCTTAATCAATCTAATTTAGATTTTGAAAAAATTAGAAGAATAAATGATAAATATATAGAAGATATAAATACTTTAATAAATCAATTAAATGAAATTATTCAAATTATAATTCAAAAACCATATATTAATAAAATGCAGAATTTATTAGGAAAATCAAATATATTATTAAAAGGAATAGAAAATTTAATTGGTAATAATAATGATTTAGAAAATAATTTTAATTCAACTCAACTCAATTTATATAATTTATTAGAGCAGAAATTAAATATTAATGATGAAAATGAATCTAATGAATTTATTAAATTAAAAAATGAAATAAATAAAAAAGATAAACAAATATCAAATTTGAAAAATATTATTTTAGAAAATATAAAATATATCAATAAAATTAAATTAGCTTATTCTGAAGAAAAAGAACAAAAAGAAAATATAATAAAAAATTCAAAAACTATGATTAATTCATTTAAAAATTCGATGAATCAAAAAGAAGAAAATAAAATTGAAAATAACAAAATAGAAATAAATAATTTTGAAGAAGAAAATAAAAAATTGAATGAAGAAAACAAAAAAAAAGAAGAAGAAAAAATAAAAGAATTAAATAAAGAAATAAATATCAAAAAAGAAGAAAAAGAAAATTTAAATCAAAAAAATAACAATTTGGAAAGTTTAAAAAAAGAATTAGAAGAAAAATCAAAATTAATAGAAGATAAAGATTTATCTTTAAAACAATTAAATGATCAATTAGAAGAAAAAACAAAAAAAATAGATGAATTAAATAAAAAAATAGAATTAAATAATATCCAAATTAAAAAAATAACAAATATTTTATCAGAAAAACAACAAAGTATTCTTTCAACAAAAAAAGAATATAATGAAAAAATAGTTAATTTAGAAAATGAAAAATATGAATTTGAAACTAGAATTAAAGAACAAGAAGAATTAAATTCAAATAATTTGGCAAAATTTACAAATAAAATAAATTCTATTAATAAAGAATTAAATGAAAAAATAAATGAAAATAAAAATTTATTAAATGAAAATATTTTAAATAAAAATAAAATAAAAGAACTTGAAAATAAAATTGAAATTTTAAATAAAGATATTGATTATACTAAGTCTAAATTAACTGAAGCTAATACTAAATTAAAAACAAAAGAAAGTTTAATAAAACAACTTCAAAAAAAAATATCAAATGAAAATAATGAAAATATAAATGATAATAATGAAAATAATGATAATAATAAAATTAAATTAATTGAAGAAGAAAATAATAAATTTAAAAATGAAATAGAAGAAAATAAAAAAGTTAAACAAGAATTAAAAAATGATTTTAATCAATTTTTATCAGAAATTGATATTTCAAATGAGAAATCTATTTTAATAATGGATATAATGAAAAAATTAGGTTTTGAAGAAAACGAAATAAAAAAAATACTTCAAAAAAATAATAATTACACAGAAGAAAAAGAAAAAAAGAAAAAAGGACTTTTTGGAGGATTTTTTGGAAAAAAATAAAAAAAAAAATAATAAAAAAAATAATATAAAATATAAATAATTATGATAATAAAAATCAAATCATAAATAAAAAAAAAAATAATATTTATAAATTAATTATTGTTAAAAAAATATTTAAATAAAAAAAAAATGAATGAAAAATCAAAACATTATAACATATTAAATATAGAAGGAAAAAAAAATAATAAAAAAAAAAGAGTATCATTCTCATTATTTCAAGCAGAAACTTTTGAAGAAATTGCAAATTTAAGAAAATTAAGAGAAGCATCTTTAAATAATTTTTTAGAAAGTAAATTAAAAACTAATCAACCAATAATACAAAATATTCAAAATAGAAGTAAAAAAAGTTCTCCAAATAGAATTTATGGAAATACTATTTTAAAAAATTCAAATCAAAGAAAATTTAATAAAAATGAAAATAATAACAATAATAAATTTTCTTCTATTCCAAAACCTCAAAAAAAGAATGTTGAAAATATTGTTATTGAAAAAAAAAATGATAAAAAAATAGAAAATGAAGAAGAAGAAAAATCAGAAGTTGAAGAAAAAAAAGAAGAAGAAGAAAAAAAAGAGGAAAATGAAGAAGAAGAAAAAAAGGAGGAAAATGAAGAAGAAGAAGAAAAAAAAGAGGAAAATAAAGAAGAAGAAGAATTAAAAAGAAAAGAAGAAGAAGAAGAAGAAGAATTAAGAAAAAAAGAAGAAGAAGAATTAAAAAGAAAAGAAGAAGAAGAAGAATTAAAAAGAAAAAAAGAAGAAGAAGAAAAAGAAGAATTAAGAAGAAAAGAAGAAGAAGAAGAATTAAAAAGAAAAGAAGAAGAAGAAGAAGAATTAAGAAGAAAAAAAGAAGAAGAATTAAAAAGAAAAGAAGAAGAAGAATTAAGAAGAAAAAAAGAAGAAGAAGAAGAATTAAGAAGAAAAGAAGAAGAAGAAAAAAGAATAAAAGAAATGGAAGAAAAATTAAAAAAAGAATTAGAAGAAAAATTAAGATTAGAAGCAGAAGAAAAAATATTAAAATCAAATATAACAATTTTATATTCTACATTAAATAGAATTTTCTTTCATTCTCAACATAGAAAAAATTATTGCTTTAATTATTTAATAAATCAAATAAAAAATATTATATCATATCAATTTGATTATTATTTAGATTATGAAAATAATGACCAAGAATATAATAATTTAATTCAAAGTAAAATAAGATATTTTTTAGGAAAAAAATTATTAAATGAATTTTTAACTCCTTTAAAAAGAGAAAGGGAAAAAGCAATTATTTATTCTGAAAATATAAAAAAATCAAATAAATTTATTCAATATAGAAATTATAAAATGAAAGCTTTTATTTATGAAGCTTTGTATAATTTTTCAAAAAAACAAAAACAATGGATTAAAAATACTCAATCTGAACTTTTAAAAGGTTTAATTTGGTCTTGTATTGATAATATGAAATTATATGTTAACTATAAAAAAATTAAAAGATATTTTATTCAAAAAAAACAAAAAAAAATATTTGATTCTCTTAAAAATAATAAACAATTAAGTCTTGATATGGCAAAAAAAGCAAAAAAATTAAGTTTAATTTTTGAATATAAATTATTTTTTAAATTTACTAGGAAAAAAATCCTTAGTAAAAAAGGAGAAGATGTTAACAAAAAAATATCTGAAGAATTTAGAAAACAAAGTCAATTAAAAACTATTTTTAAAACTTTACAATTATATTATAAAATGAAAATAAATAAAAAAACTAAAACAAAAAAACTATTTTCAATTAAACATGAAAATAAAGATTTTATTAATATTAGAGTTACTCAAAAAGAAACTGTTAAATATAATGATAATTCAACTACCAAAAAAATATCAAATAGAATAAATATTGTTTAATATTTTTTTTTATTAAATTTTTTCTATGATTTAATTTATTTTTTTTAAATCCCTATTATCAAAAAAAAGGTTTTTTTTTTTTTCAAAAAAGTATTTTAAGAAACAAAAAAAAACAGAATTATATTAATATAAACAAGGTTTTATGTTTGAGAATAAATTATTATTCTTGTATTTATGATAAATATATTATATTGAAAAAGCCAAATTTTTTCTCTAGATGTTCTATATTCATTATATATAATCCCCATTATGCAAAAAATTATATTAATTAATGGATGAATCTTCTAACTTTATTCCAAAAATTAATTTTTATAATATATTAGATGAAGATATTCCAACTACTTCTAACGAAGACAATTTAATGGAAAACAAATTTGAAAAAAAAAAAAGAACTCGAACTCGAAAAAAGAGAAAACATGATATTTTTAAACAAGATAATATTAGAAGTAGATTAATGAATCATTTTTTTAATTTTATTATCTCATATTTAAATGCTTATCTTAAAGTTCATGTTCGAGAAAAAAAAAAAAAGAAACATTTAAAAAAATATCATATGAGTTGAGAAATAATTTAAATGTTAAAAAGACGAAATTTTTAATGAATCTTACAATAAAAGAATTATGTAATTTAGATATAACATCAAAGAATAATCAAGAAAAACAATATAATAAATTATTATTAGAAAAATATTCACACTATTTTAATCAAGAATTTCTTAATTTAACAATTTCTCAATTTTATGAAGATTATTATTTAAATAATAAATATATATTTAACAATTTAAATGATGAAAATTTAAAATTCTTTAAACATTTCATTGAAAAAGAGAAAAAAATAAATTTCAATAGAAATCAGAATCCAGAAAAATATTTAAAAAAAATAAATTTTACTGCTGAAACATTAACAAAAACATTTATAAATAAAACTCCCAAAGAATTTCAGAAAAAGAATTTATTTAATGTTTCAGTCAGTACATATCGTCCTCCAGATAATTTCTCAAATTTTGAATTTGATGATTCTTTGTTTACGAAGTATTTTTTTGAAAATATGAATGATGATATATTTTTGTAGTATTCTTTCATTTATAACCTTTATTTTTAGAGTTCATCAACTTATTCTTAATTCATATAATATCAATAAATACATTTTCAAATTTTTTTATGATTGAATTTTTATTTATTCTTTAATAAAAATATAAAATATATTAAATCTTATTATTAATAATATTTATTTTTTTAATTTAATTTATTTATTTAACTTAGTTAATTAAATTAATTTATTCAAAAATATAATTCTTTTATTTTATTATTATCAATTTCCTTCAGAGAATAAAAGGTAAGAAATAATTCAATTTAAACATTAAAATAATGAATATATAATTTTAAAATTCAGAATACATTAAATCATGTTTTAAAATTTAATTATTTTTTTTTGATATTAAATATTAAAATAATGAATGATTTAAAACCTAATAAAATAAAATCAATTAAATACAAAAAAATAAGTTATTAAAATAGTAAATTATTTCAATATTCATATAATAACAGAAAAATATGAATGAAAAACATTTTTAATATATATTTCAATTATTAACACTAAAATTAAATTTTATTTTTTTGAAAATCTTTGTTGGAATAAAAATTCAAATAAATAAAATATTTTTTCTAAATTAAATTATAAAATATTAAATTAACTAAATATAATTTTTTCTTTATTTATTCTTTTTATAATTTTTAGAGTATAAATTAAAATTAGATTTAAATGAAAAAAATAAACTTAAAAAATCTTTTAATTAAAAAAGAAGATAATTAAATATTTAAAAAATATCATATTCGTGATAAAACAATGAATATAATAAATTTAAGAAAAAATATTCAAACACAATCATTAAATTCTTTTAAAAGCAAATCAGAAAACGATATAACTTCAAAAATAACATCAAAAAGAAAAGAAAATAAAATTCAATTTGCAGGTATTTTAAATAAAAAACCTATTAAAATTAATGAAAATAATAGAAATATAGAAAATTCTTTATTAAACAAATATTATTGGTGTGATTTACCAAATAAAATAAAAATAACTAATCAAATAATTTTAGGAGAATATCAAAGAACAAAAAAAAAATTTCCAAGAGAAATTGAAAATTCATTATATGGAGAAAATACAGAAGTATATGATAGAATAAATAAAGCTGTTAGATTTTGGGGAAGTTTTTGCAATTATGCATATCCTATTATTCAAGCTAATAAATATAAAGTTAAAAAAAAACAAATAAATAGTTTAAATAAGTCTTCAAATTATGATTTTAAAAAAAATACAATAATTAAATTACCTAGATTATATACTAATTCTTCAGAAAAAAGTTTATTTATTCCTAATAATATTAATAATAATTATAATAAGTTTAAAAAAAGTAATAGTGTGATGAAAATTTTAACTAAGAAAGATTATTCTTTTTTGAATTAGTTATAAATATTATTAAAAAATTACTGTTTTATTGTTCATTTATAATAAAATTTTTTGATAAAATTTACAAATGAAAAATTATTATTTAATTTATTTTAATTTTCTTTTTTTTATTAATTTGAAATTATTAAAGATGTTGTTTTTTATCATATGATAAAAAAGAAAAAAAATTTAATAAATTCACAAAAATTAAATTTAAAAAAATGAAAGAAATAACACCAACTAAAAAAAATCCAATTTTTCCAATTTTAGCTTCATTAAAAAATAATTCAGATAGGACAATAAATTCAATAACTCCTTTAAATAATGAAAAATCAATTAGTATAAATGAAAAAAGTAATAGTATTCATCCAATAAAAAGTAAATTTAATCCAGAAAATAAAAATGATTCTTTATTTGAATTAGGAAAAATAAATTTAATAAATAATAATAATTCAACCACACAAAAAATTGATTCTACAACTTCTTTTTTACAAAGTTTTTCGGATGAAGAAAAATATTATATTGATGAGTTAACAAGTAATACAAGAATACCAAAAAAACTAAAAAATTTATTAGATTTATCTTCTTTATCTAAAAAATTATTTTCAAAATATATTTTCAAAATAAAAATATTAGATATATCATTATGCTTAATATCAATAATAACAATAATTTTATCTTTCTTAGATAATTATCAAATTGTAGAAACATATAATCCTTTAAGTGGAAAATATATTGTTTCAAGATTTAATAATATATTAAGATTTTTTACTTTAGGATTAAATATTATATTAGTAATATTAATAATAATAAGATATAATTATTTATTAAAAATACATAAAATAAGTTTAGGTTCAATAGCAGAATTTGATACAATATATACTATAGGATTATTTCCTTATTTAATTTTTGAAATAATAATAAATTTATTATTTACTCCTCCATTTGTAGAGAGTAGTTACACATTAGACGGTGCATTATTAGTAGATTATAATTATACATATATAATAAATCCAAATAACTTTAAAAATAAAACAAATATGAATGAAATAATAGCTGAAAGAAAAGACATTAAATTAACATATAATATAGCATCAATAATATCATTTTTTATGATGTTTAGAATATATCATATATTTAGATTTTTTTTATCTTTTTCATATTGGCAAACTCCAAGAGCTCAAACAGTATGTAATTGGATGAATACCCGTTCAACAAAATCATTTGCATTAAAAGCCTATTTAAAAAATTATCCATATATATCATTAATAGTAAGTATAATATTTCTAATGATAATTTCAGGTTTATCAAATCAATTATTTGAATATTATAATGGAGTTTTAATGAGAAGTATGGGAAATAATGAATATAATACAAATTATGTTTTTGTTAATGTTATGTTAAATTTTAGTAATGTTTATAATTCTTTTTGGTTAATGTTAATGACTATGACTACTGTTGGTTTTGGTGAAATTTATCCTACAACTTATTTTGGAAGAATAATTGCAATTTTTGCTTGTTTTATAGGAAATTTTATTATGAGTTTATTAGTTGTTTTTTTAAATAATACTATTAATTTTGATGATATTGAAAGAGTTGTTTATAATGAAATTATTGAACATAATAGTAATTCAACAAAATTAAAAAAAGAAGCTTGTAAATTTATTGGAAAATTTCTTAGATATTGTTATTTAAGTAAAAAATTTTTAAAAGAAACTCCTGGTCAAAGATTATTTCTTTTTACAGAAATGAAATTTCTGGCTAAACATTTTAAAAGTGAAAGAATTAAATCTATTAAATTAGATTCTGATACTGATTCTATTTTAAATAATATTAATAATAATGTTATAATGAGAATTAACCCTTTAAAAATTGAATTTGAACATTTTATAAAACAAAAATTTGGAAATAAACAAGAAGATTCTTTTGAAATATTAAATAAATCTAATGAAATTTCTCAAAAAATGTTAAAGAATTCTATTCAAATGTGGAATTTATTAAAAGTGTTAAATAAACAAATTTATTTAAAAAATTTAAATTCTATTGATGAAATTTATGATTTAAATGCAACTTTTATTGAAGAAATTGAATATTTTCATAATAACAAAAAAAAATATGATTTTGAAAATCAAGAAGATATTAAAGAAAAAGACGAAATTTATTCGAGTTTGGAAAATTCTTCTATGATGGAAATTGATGATTTAAGAAAGGTAATTTAATTTATTTTATATAGTGTTCTGATTAGATATATTATAATAATATTTATTTTATTATTCCATTAATTATATTAATTAATTTAATTATTTAAGAAATTATTCTTTTATTTTTTAATAATAATAATAGTTTCATTGAAAATTTTTCTTTATAATAAAAGGATTTTTCCTTTTTTCAAAAAAAATTTAAAAATTGTGAAAATGGGTAATTGAATGGGATAATAAAAATTTATAAGTTGAAATTAATAAAATTTAATAAATTTACAGATTGATGACTTTACTAGAACAAAAATGATTCTTTAAATAAAAAATATTTAATAAAAAAAAAAAAATTGGATTTTTTTCTGATTATTTTTACTTTTTAATCTTCAAAAAAACTTATTTTATTTTTTGAAAAATCAATATAAAATCGGAAATAGATGTTTTTTAAATATTTCAAAAGGGAAATATTTAACTATTCCATTTTTAATTATATCATTCAATTTGAAATTCCCCATTAATTTGTTTTATTTTTTCAGGAAATTATGTTTAATTTTATTGATTATTTAAATGAAAATTCTCTTTGAGAAACAATATTTTCATGACATTAATTAATACTAAGTTTTAATAAAAAGAAACTAACTTTATTATTTTTCTGGATAATTTTCATTTTAAGACATTTTATTATTCTTTTGAAAAATAAATAAAAAATTAAATATATAAAAATAAATTTAATCTCTTTAAAAAAAAAGAAAAAAAAAAATATAACATATTTTTCAATTATAATAATTATTTTTTTAAAAAAAATATAATGTCAAATGAAAATAGTATTTCAATCAATGAAAATAAAAATATATTAGATTTAAAATCAAATAATGAAAGTAAAATATTAAATATGTCTGTTGAAAAAAAAAAAAAAGATGAAGAAGAAGAAAAAATAACAAATCCAGATTTTGATTCTGGAAAAGAAGAAATAACAAATTTAAAAAATCAATTAGAACAAAAAAATCAAGAAATTTCATTAAACAAAACTTTATCTGATAAAACTGATAATGAAATAAAAACAAATAAAAAAAAAATAAATGATTTATTAAATTTAAATAATAAATCTGATCCAAATGAATTACCTCCAGTAATAAATTACTCTAATATTTCCGATAAAAGTGAAACTGTTGATAAATTAAAAAAAGAAGTATATAATTTAAATAAAGAAATTAATAAAATGAGAACAGAAAAAAATATTACTAATTATAGAAGATTAGAAAATAATTATTTTAAAAATACAAAAGAAATAACTGAATTAAAGCAAGATAATAATTTATTAAGATTTCAATTAGAAGATTTATCAAGAAAATTAAATGATTCTAATTCAATAGGAAGAAAAAAAAATAATTTTAAAAGAAAATTAAGAACTTTTAAATTTACTAAACATAATAATTTAAAAAAAATATATGGAAATGGATATTTTAATAATTCTGTTTTAAGTAATCATAAATCTTCTGGAGATGAATATATATTAAATAATAGTAAAAAGAAAATAAAAAGAAAAGATTTAGCTAAAATTATAAAAGATAAAAATGAATTAGAATTAATTAAAAATATTGAAGAAGAAAATAAAGGTTTAAAAAGAGAAATAGCAGATATTTTAAATAACCAACAAGAAAGAGAAAATAAAATCAGAGAAAAATATGTTTCTTCAATTGATATATTAGAAAATCAAAATAAAAAATTAAAAAATGAAAATAGTAAAGTTAAACATAAATATAGTAAATTAACTATAAATTATAATGAATTACAAAAAGAAAAAGAAATTTTTGATAAAGAAAAAGATGAAGTAAAAAAAAAATATAATGAAATTTATGATTATAAAAATCAAATTAAAGAAATGGAAAATAATTTTAATATACAAATAAATAATTTAAATGAACAAATGAATTTAATTAAAGATGAAGTTATTAAAAGAGAAAATATAATAAAAAATTTAAATGAAAAAATAACTAAAAAAGATACTTATATAATATCTTTAAATCAAAAAATGTTAAAATTAAATGATTTAAATAAAAAATTAAATGAAGAAAATGAAAATTTAAATAATAAAGCAAATACAGAAAAACAAAATAATGAAAAAAAATTTGAAGATAATAAAAAAGAAATAGAAAAAATAGAAAAAGAAAAAGAAAATTTTCATGAACAAATAGAAAATTTAATAAAAGAAAATGAAAACTTAAAAAAAGAATTAGAATTAAATAAAAAAAATTTTGAAGAAGATGAAAAAAAAATAGAAAAAATAAATATAGATTTTCAAAAAAAAATAAATGATTTAAATCAAGAAAATAAAATGTTAAAAGATAAACTTTCTATAACAGAAAAAACAAAAGATGGAAATTTTAAAACAATAGAAAATTTAAGAAATGAAAAAGAAAATTTAAAAAAAGAATATAATGAAATTCTCAATGAAAAAGAAAATATAAAAAATAAATTTGATGAATTAGAAAAACAAAATAAAGAAAATCAAAGAAAAATAAAAAATTTAGAAAGAGAAAAAGAAAAATTAAATAAATCAATTGATGAATTAAGAAATGAAAAAGAAAATTTAAAAAAAAAAGAAGGAGAAAATATTAATCAAATAGAAGAAGGAAAAAATCTTAAAAAAATAAATGAAGAAACAATTCAAGATTTACAATTTAAATTAGAGAATTTACAAGATGAAAAAAAAGATTTAATTGAAGAAAATGAATATTTACAAAAAGATAAAAATGAATTAGAAGAAGAAAATAAAAATTTAAAAAAAGATTATTCTGAACTAAAAATTAAAATGGATGAATTAAATAATAATTTCAATGATGATTTAAATAAATTAAATGATGAAAATGAAGAAATGAAAAATACAATTGAAATTTTAAATAAAGAAAAAGAAAATTTAAATGAAAAATTAAATGAAATTTTACAAGAAAAAAATGAATTAATAGAAGAAAAAAATCAAGAAGAAGAAAAAATTAATTCTGAAATTGATAATTTAAAGAAAGAAAATAAAAATTTAAAAAAAAATGTGGATAATTTAAAAAAAGAAAATAAAGATTTATTAAAAACAATTGATGAAATTAAAAAAGAAAAAAGTGAAAATGAAAATGAAAATGAAAGTGAAAAAGAAGAAAAAAATAAAAAAAACAAAAATAATAATAATAATGAAAAAATAAATCAATTAAAAGAAAAAAATGAAGAATTAAAAAATAAAAATGAAGAATTACAAGAAAAAAACGAAGAATTAAATAATGAAAATGAAGAATTAAAAGAAAAAATCCAAAAATTAAAAAAACAAGATAATTCAAAAAAAAAAAAAAAAATTTTATCAGAAAAAAATCTAATAAATGTAAATAATGAAAAAGAAGAAAAAGAAGAAGAAGTAAAAAATAAAGAAACTAAAAAATTAAAAGAAGAAATACAATATTTAAAAGAACAAAATAAAAGTTTAGAAGAACTTTTAAATTCATTAATTAAAACCAAAGAAAATAAAAAAAATGAAAAAAAAAACTTTGACAAAAATAAAAAAGATAAAAATTATGAATATGAAGAAAAAGAAGAAATAGAAGATGATATTAAAAAAGTAAATTTATCAACTCAAGAAAAAATTTCAAAAATATTAAAAGAACAAAATAATAATCAAGAAGAAGGAGAAAGTAATATAGAATTAAATGAGAAAATATTAAAATTAGAAAATCAAAAAGGATTAATGGAAAAAGAAAATATTATTTTAAGAGAAGAATTATTAGAATTAAAGAGTAAAATTAAATTAATTGAATTAAAAGAAATTGAATCTGAGGAAAAAAAAGAAAAAAAAATAAAAAATAATAAAAAGAAAAAAGAAAAAAAAAAAGAAAATGAAAAAGAAAAAGAAAAAGAAAAAAAAAAAGAAAATGAAAAAGAAAATGAAAAAGAAAATGAATTAAATGATGAAAATGATAAAAAAATTAATGAAGAAAATAAGGAAGAAATTCAAGAAGAAAAAAAACAAAATAAAAAGAAAAAAAGTGAAAAAAAAAATGCAAAAAAAGAAGATAAAAAAGAAGAATTAGAAAATAAAGAAAAAAATAAAAATGAGGAACACAAAGAAAATAAAGAAAAAAATAAGAATGAAGAAAACAAAGAAAACAAAGAAAACAATAAAAATGAAGAAAACAAAGAAATTAATGAAAATAATGAAAAAAATAAAGAAGAAAATACTAAAATAAAAAAAGAAAAAAAAAGTCAAAAAAAAGAAAAGAAAAAAAAAAAAGAAGAAAAAAAAGAAGACAACAAAGAAAATGAAATAAAAGAAGAAGAAAAAAAAGAAGAAAATATTAAAGAAGAAAAAAATAATAAAGTAAAAAATAATAAAGAAGAAAATAAAGAAGAAGAAAATAAAGAAGAAGAAAATAATAAAGAAGAAAATAAAGAAGAAGAAAATAATAAAGAAGAAAATAAAGAAGAAGAAAATAAAGAAGAAGAAAATAAAGAAGAAGAAAAAGAAGAAAAAGAAGAAGAAGAAGAAGAAGAAGAAGAAAATGTTGAAATAGAAATAGAAGAAGAAGAAGAAAATTCCTCAAAAGAAAATTTAATAGAACAAAGTTATATATTAAATTCAAAATCAAAGAATGAATTAAAAGAATTATTTAAAGAAGAAAAATTAAAAAGTGAAACATTAAAAGAAATTGCAAAAGAGCAAAAAAAAAAAAATATTCAAACATTTTCTTTATTTAAAGATGCAAAAAATAAAAATGAAAAATTATTAGAAGAAATAAATAAATTAGAAAGTGAAAAAAATAAAAAAGAAAAAGAATTTAAAACTCAAATTGAGAAAATGAAAAAAACAGAAAAAAAATTAAAAGAAAGAATTGAAGATAAAATTAATAATGATAATTCTGAAGATATTCAAGATTTAAAAAATAAAATTGCTGATATTGTTATTCAATATCAAAATACATTAAAATTAAAAGAAGAAGAAAAAGAAAATGAAATAAAAAAATATAATGAAATTATTGAAAAAATGAAATTAGATAATGAAAATGATATAAATAAAAATAATGAAATTTACCAAAAAGAAATTTCTGAATTAAATCAAGAAAATTTAAATAAAGAAAATGAATTTATTGAAGAAAAAAAAAAACTTGAAGAGAAAATTAAAGAATTAAATAAAATTATAGAAGATAAAAATATTGAAATTCAAAATTTAAAAAATCAAATTGAAGAAATTAATAAAAATAATGAAATAAAACTAAATAATTTAAAAGAGGAAAATAATATAAAAGAAAAAAATAAAGAAGAAGAAATAAATAATTTAAAAGATAATTTTAATGAAAAAGAAAAAGAAAAAGAAAATGAAATAAAAAAAATAAAAAAAGACTATGAAAAAAAAATAAATCAAAACTTAGAAGAAATAAAAAAAATAAAAGAAGAGAAACAAAAAGAAAAAGAAGAAAATTATAATAAATTAGATGAAAAGGATAAATTATTAGATGAATACTTAGAAAAGCAAAATGAATTAGAAGAAGAATATGAAAAAAAATATGAAGAAAAAGAACAAGAAATAATATCAATAAATAATAAATTAGATGAAGAACAATTAAAAACAGGAAGTTTAACACAAATAACAGAAGAACAAAGAAAAATAATAGATGATTTAAAAAATAAAATAGATGAATTAAAAGAAAAAAATGAAAATATAATGAATGATATAAATGAAAAAGTTAGTAATGAAAATATAAAAGAAATGGAAAAAAAATTAAATGATGAAAATTTAAAAAATATAATATTAAAAGAATTAGCAGAACAAGAAAGAGAAAAAAATAAGAAATTAAATAAAAAATTTAAAGATGCAGTAATAAAAAATGAAAAATTAATAAAAGAATTAAAAAAAAGAGATAAAGAAATAAAAGAATTAAAAGAAAATAATACTGATAATAATAATAACAATAAACCAGAAAAAAAGCAAAAAAAAGAAAAATCAAAAACAAAGAAAAAAAAAAATGAATCAACAGATTCTTCAATTTTAAAAGAAAAAGAGAGAAAAAAAAGAGAAGAAGAAAAAAAATTATTAGAAGAAAAAAAAGAAAAAGAAAGAAGAGATGAAGAAGCAAGAAGAGCAAAAATAAAACAAAATGAATTTATGTTAAAAAATCAACATTTAATGAATAATTCTGATGATTCTTCATCTTCAAATTCTTTTTCTGATAGTTCTGAAAGTAGAAGTAATAGTGAAGATAATGATGATAATGAAAGAGAAGAAATTAATTATTTAGATTCTTCTAGTAAATCTTTAGAAGTTAATACTAATATAAATAACAAAAAAAATGATAATGAGAATATTAAAATTCAATCTTATTTTGAAAGTTAAATTTTTTCAATGTTTTTTATATTTTTTTTTAAGTTTTTTGGCTTTTTTTGTATGTTATTATTTATTTATTATTTTTTATTTTTAAATATTTGTTATTTATTTTTTAAAAGGTTTTTAATTTTTTTTTTTATAAATTTTTTATTTATTTTTTTCCTAATTTTAATCCAAATGAAAAAAAATATAATTTTAAATAAATTATAAAAAAATATTTAAAAAACTTTAAATCAACAATTTATAATAGATAAAAAGGTCTATAAAATAAGAAATATATTAATTAGATATAAAACAATTAATTATTCTATTTAAAATATAATAGTATTATAATAACAATCTTCCACTTGTTCAATAATATTTTTTTCTTTTAAAATTTTAATCGGGAAAAAAATCATATAAAAAGAAAAAATAATTCCAATTAAAAATATAATTGTTCCAAAAGTGAAATAATTTAAATTATCAAATTTATTTTGAACAGTATTTAAATCATTAGTCCAACAGATAATTAAATTAATAATAAATTTATCATAAATTAAATCAATTTCAATCATCATTCCAACAAAAATTTCATCATTAGCTCTTTTTAATAAATTTTCTCCTTTATTATTATCTTCTTTAAATTCATAATAATTTCTTCTTAAAGAATTAAGTAAATTACTAGCAGCTAAAGTAAAACCTTGATTATTAACTCCATTACTTACATTAACACATTGTTTAATTAAATCAACACGATCATAATTAAAAACATTTAAAAATGTAAAATCATTATTATTATTTTTGAAATAAAAATCTATAAAATATTCACATCCTTGTGGACCACTTAATGTAGTACAATATTCTGCTAAAAATTTAAACTCATTTCCATATTCTGTTAATAATTCAAAAAATTTTGCTCTATTTAAATCATGTTTAGTATATATTTCTTCTAAAATATAATGTTCTGTAATTTCATTTATATAATCTAATTCTTTAAATAAAGTTAAATATCCATTTGATTTATAATTAAAACTCATTGGTTCTCCTTTTAATAATGTTATTGCATATACTAAAAATATATTAATAGTATCATTTATTGTTTCTATTAAACTTTTAAATGTATATACAAATATTATTCTTGTTTGAAATGTACTGTTTATTATATATAGATTTATTATACAAAATGTTGTTAATAAAAATACAGATATTAAAAGAAATATTAAGTATGTTATAAAATCTTTTGGTTTTAATAATTCTTTTTTACTGCTTATTTTGTTAAATTCTGGAAATGAATTTAATGTATTATTTATTGTTGATTTATTATTTAGATTATTTAATGTTGAGTTATTTTCATTGTTTTGTTTTTTTTTTATTTTTTTATGAATTTTTTTATTTTGGCTTTTTTTATTTGGAAATTCTCTTTTACTTATTTTAGGAGAAAAAACACTTTTTTGTTGGTTATTACTATTATTATTATCTTTTATTGTACTCAAATTTTTTGAACTTTCAGTTCTATTAGTTATAAATATTGTTGAAGATTTATTTAATTCAATTCTTTGATGAACAATTTCTTTTATTTTATATGGTTTTATTATTATTGGGATTTTATTATTTATATTTATATAATTGTTTTTAAAAAGTTGATTATCTTCTATTTTATTTTCAAAACCTATTTTTTCTTTATTAAATTGAATTAAATTTTGAATATCATTATTATCAATAAATTTTTTAATCAATTCAACTTTTTTCAACAATAAAGAATTAAAAAATTGAAGATAATTATAACTCAAATAATATTTTCCAAAAATTCTATCATTTAACTTAATATAAAAAAAAGATTGAATAATAAAAATACCAATAAATAAAATACCACAAATGGAACTAATTAATAAAATAATATTATTTTGTTTATGTGTTTCATTTTTGATAAAATTATAAATTACATTATCAACTTCATCCCATGCATATTTTCCATTACAAAAATAATTATCGAAAACAAATTGAAAAAAGGCAGATTCTTTTAATAATTCTCTATTTTCAATAGTATAATATGAAATATTAAAAAGAAAAGGTTCTATATCACTTTGAATAACCTCATAAGCATTTAAATGGGAATTTGCTAAAATAGAATTTAATGAATGTTTCGTTAATAAATTTTCACTTTTAACACTAATATAATCTAATTCTTCATAATATATATTTATTGCTTCATATATATTATAATCACATAAATATTTTAGTTGTCTTTCATATAATTTAAAATAATATAAAAAATCTTTTGCTCTATCTAAAATTTTTTGTTTATGAAAAGATATTTCATTCGTATATCCATTATCTATTATAGTACTATTTTGTAAACCATTTACTGAATATTGCATTCTTATTAAACTTGAAATAAAAGTATAAATCATATTTCTTGCTGTTAATGAATTAATTAATATTTCTGATAATATACTTATTTTTTTTAAATGTTTCTTTGATAAATATAATATTGTGCTTTGTAAAATTATAAATATGAATGTGAGAAAAATCCATATAAAAACTTGGAATTTTATTAGATTATTTATTTCACAAAAACTATTGTTTGTTTTTATTTTTGAAACTAAATTATTATATTTATAATTAATGAAAAATTTTTCTATATTATCAATTGATTCAATATTTTTATTTTTGAGATTATTTAAAGAAATATTTGAAGAAATCGTTGAATTAGTTACTAATCTTGATGTCTCTTTTTCAATAATATTATTATATGAGTTAAATTCATTTTTTTCTTTTTCATTTAAATTTAAAATTTGATTTATTTTTATATTATATTTTAATGATAATTGTTTAACTGCTAAAATTTGAATTTGACGAATTTTAATTAAAATTTCGTTTTGATTTTGATTTATTTCAAATTTTTGTAAATCTTTATTTTTTGTTTTTTGAACTGTAGAAAAAAAATCTCCAATTTTTGTTCTTGAAGAAAAAATTAAATATGGATTTAAATTTTTTCCAAAAAATGACTCAAAACTGATTAATTCATTATTTAATTCAATATAAAAAATTATAAAATAATATTGTATCTTTTCTTTTTTATTTTTAAATAATTCTCTATTTTCTATAAAACAAATTAAATAAGAATTTAAATTTTCTAAAACTTTTTTTTGTATTTCTTTTATTTGTTTATAAATAATTGAAGATTCTTCATTTGATGAATTTTGCATTAAATTATAAGTTAAAAAAGATATATTTTCAAAAATTTTAATCAAATTTTTTTTTATTATTTTTTTATTTTCAATATCTTCTATTTTTAAAATATCTTTAAATAAATTTAATTTATATTTTCTAATAAAAGGAAAATTTAAACAAAAATATTTTTCAAATATTTGACTTATCGCAAAAATTTTTCCTCTTTTACTTATGAAAGCATAACATTCTCCTAAATTACAATTTTGAAATTTGTTATTTATTTTTTTTTTAATATATAATTTACTAAGAGCTGGATTATTATATTTATAAGGGTATATTTTAAAAAATAATTGTAATCTTTCTCCTTTAAATACAATAATTCCATTTAAATCATATAAAATTGCATGATTATTTTTATTGATAAATATCATTTCTTTTAACATAATTCTATTATTTCCAAGTCTAATTTTTTCAATGATATTATAATTATAAATATTTTTTAATTTTTCAGGATTAAGTTCTTGAATTTCTTTGGTTTTTAAATAATGTAAATTATATCCAAAATCAAAACATAGATTATCAGATGCATATTCAAGAAAAAATTTCCAATTATTTTTCTCAATTACTACACTTATTATCATAGTATAATAATTATCACTTTTACAAGTAATTTCAAAAACATTTTTAAAACATTTATTTATATTTTTTGGCATTTCAAAATAAAAAAAAGAATAAAAAATACTTAATTTAGCACATAAATGATAAGAAGAAGTGATATTTGATAAAAATAAACTTATTAATGTTTTATTCATTTTTTTCATTGATTTATTAAATGATATAATATATTTTATAAATTCATTTAAAACACAATCATTTTCTTTTAAATAATAAAGTAATTTATCATATTTATCTAATACTTCTGAAAGATTATTTTCTATTTTAACAACTTTTGAAATTTTTAAATAAAGTTTATATATTATTTTAAAATTCGAATTTTCAGAATCTATTTGATTAAATTTTGATGGTACATTAATTAAATTTTTTGTATAATCTTCAAAAATAAGAAGTTTCATAATTTTACATTGTAATTTTATTAATCTATGAGTTTTATATAATTTTGTTGTTGAAAAATCTTCAAGATAAAATAAGCCTTTACTATAATTTTTATCAAATATAATATAAAAAAATGCAAGAACTAAAAAATAAATTTCATTTTTTGAATAAGTTTTATTTTTACTTATTTGAATTTTTATAAAATTTTCTATATATTTATACATGAGTGGAAATTCAGTTTTTAATATTTTATTATTATTTTTAATTCCATTTCTCATTATTTTGACTACCCCAAAAAAATTTTCTGATTGAGTAATAAAATCTTGATAAGAATAATTAGTACAATAACATTTAATTCCTGGATATTGAATACATTTATTTTCTAATTTATGTTTTTTAAAAATTTTATCAAAACTTTCTATTATTTCATATAAAATATCATTTCCGAAAATTTTTTCTGGATGATAAAGAATATAAAATATTTTATTAAATAATTCAAATGGGTTTTTCTCTGAAATTATTCCATTAAAAACTCGAATTACTACTTTTTTTTCATTTACTAAAAATTGTTGAACAATTATAAAAGAAAAAATTGCTTCTATTATTATTTTAAATATTATAAATGTTTCATTTTTTTGTAAATAAATAAAATTATTTTTATAATCAAATAAAAAAATATATTCAATAATACAAGAAAAAAAACACATTGAATACACATAAATAATACTTAATCTAAAGTAAAAATTAGTATAATAATTTTTATTTTCATTGAAAATAAATTTTAAATAATACCATATATAAAAAACTCGAATAATTCCTTTTATTAAAACACAGATTTTTAAAGGAAGATAATAATCAAAAACTAAAATTATTTGAAATATAGGAAAAAAAACTAATTTAAAATTAATTTCATTTAATTTTGTAATTATTAAAGAAGTAGTTAAACAACAAGGTTTTGAAGAAACACAAGAAAAAAAAAAATTTAAAATTAAACAATAAATAAATAGCAAAGTTTGTATCACTATAATTATGATATTTTTAATATCTCTACAATCATTGTTATAAGATTTTATTAATTTATAATTTTCTTTTTCATCATAATTAGGTTTACAAAAATAATTTTCAAAGCAAAACATAAAATTATAAGGAGTAAGAATAAAATTTATAATAAACATAATTTTAATTCCAATTTTAAATAATAACTTTTTTGAAATGTTATTAAAATCTTTTATTTGTTTATAAAATTTAACAAAAATGATAATATTTATTGTAGAATAAGTAAACAAAAAAAATATAAAAACTATAGAAAATAATTGAGCATTTGTTTTATGAATCAAAGGTAACAAAGTTATATATGAAATATAATAAGATAAACTATATTTATAATGAATATTCCAATCATGTGTTATTATAAAAAGAGGAATTAGTCTTACAAATATTATTATACCATTTAATATATTATTATTTGGAATATTTGTTTCTACCATAAGAAATATTTTTTGAAAGTTTTTTAATTGAGACATTTTTTTACTTTATGATTTATTTAATTTTATTAAATTTAAAGTATTTTATGATATTAAATTACAAATTTATGTTTGATAAAAATTATTTACTTCTTTTAAATTTTTTTAATCATGAATCATATATTATACAATTATTTGTTTTAATATATTTTTTATTATTTGAAAAATATATTTATTTAAAGATGAAAAAAATAAATGTCACTTTTGAATTGTGTTTAATTATCTTGATATAAAAAGTGAATATATTCTAAATTAATCCAATTAAAATATCAAAGTAAAGAAATATTCTAAAAAATATTTTTTTTCATTTTATAAAATTCATTCCTATTAATAAAATAATAAACAAATAATGAATTATAGTCTTAAGAAATATTGATAAATTTTATTGTTATAAAAAAATATAAAATAAATTAAAAAAAATTATTTAAAAAAACAAAGACAACTTTTTATAAATATAAATTTTATAATTTCTTTGAGATATTATGCAATAAAATTATTTTCATTGAAATATCCTATTCTCATTGTTGATTTAATCTATTTAAATAATTTAATTAAATATATTTTAAAAAAATATATTTCCACAAAAATAAGATACAAAATAAATAAAATGAAAAAAGGATTTTTATGTTATATAATGTTTATTTCTTTATTCTTTATATTAGTGAAAACAGAAAGAAAAAAAGAAATTAAATTCAAAAATTTAACAAAAATAATAAACAGAAATTTAAAAAATGAAACAAAAGTAAAAAAGTTACCAAAAGAAAGAATTAGACATCCTAGAAATAGAAAAGATCACCATGAAAAATATTTTCCAAAAAAACATGATATAGAAAAATATCCCAAAGATAAATTTAAAGATAGAAGATTTAGAAAAAATCATACAGAAAGAAATAAATTTAATAAAGATTTTGAAAGAAAAAATCCTAAATTTTGGAAAAATAATCAATGGGGAAAAAGAAGAAGAAAACATCATAAAAGAAATTGCCTAATAAAATTCTTATTGAAAATATTTTTATGGGCTCTTTTAATTTTTGTTCTTATAAAAATAAAGAGAAAATGCAAAAGTAAAAAAGTAAATTCAAATGAAATGAGTTATTTACAATCTCCTTTCCCAAAAAATATTCCTTTCACTTTACTTAATAATTCTATTTCAAATAATAATAATAAAGAAACTAATTTAAATATAAATCAAAATCCTCCTCAAATTGATAATCAACAAATCCCAAATAATTGTTTAATTAATCCTTATAATTTGAATAAAATATTAAATAATTGAAGATTATTAAAAATATTATTCTTTTCATTCTGCTAATCTTAGCTTAATAAATTTTTTTTTTTTATTAAATTTAAAAATAATGAAAATAAAAAATCTTTTTATTTTAAAAATATGCTAGATTCAAATGTAAGTAATTATTCAAGAAAAATGGAAATTCTTCAAAATATAATAAAAGAAGAATCAATAATAAGAAATTCAAGTAAGGAATAACATTAATTAATAAATTAATCAAATTAAAAAATAGTTGGTTTAATGTATGAAAAAATTATAACAGATATAAATAAAGAAAGTAATTCTTTTTATAAAATCAAATTATCTTCAAAAGAAATTTATAATAATTTAACAAAAAAAACAGAAGAAAAATTAGAATTATATAATAATGATAATAATGAAAAAATCAATAATGAAATAATTGATGATATAAAAAAATTTATGTCTTTATTAAGAGATGATAATGAAATTATATTAAATTTATTTTCTGAAAATATAAATGAAAAAGAAAAAATTTCTTCTTTTATAATAGATTATTTTTATGATAATCCTTATACAC
The DNA here is from genome assembly GCA_023805745.1 of Isotricha sp. YL-2021b. Classification (NCBI taxonomy): domain Eukaryota; phylum Ciliophora; class Litostomatea; order Vestibuliferida; family Isotrichidae; genus Isotricha; species Isotricha sp. YL-2021b. The sequence goes on along the minus strand of JAJJKW010000205.1, from coordinate 36,059 downwards.
AAGAAACAGAAACAAATTTTTTATTATTATTTTGGAATATATTAAAAAATGATTTATTGAAAAATTTTAATAAAAAACAAGTTACTGCATTTTTTAAAGAAACTCTTTCTGGATGTATTTTAAAAAAATTATTTTTGAGAAAAGAACTAAAAGTGAATTTTAAAAAAATTTTTCAAAAAGTTATTCAGGCAATTCAATTTAAAAGTTATAGAGAATGGGATTTAAAAATAAGTTCAATTGATCAAAAAACAAGTAAAAAAACGTATATTATTAGTAAAGAACCTCAATTATTAAAAAGGGAAAAAAAAATTATTTATTTAAATAATATTAATTTATCATATATGGATTTTTTTCAAGAAATTAATATAGAACAATTATATAATAAAACTAATAATATTAAAGAAAAAGGTTTTTTAAAAAAACAACTAAATTATATAAATAAAATAAATAAAGAAAATAATTCAAATTTATTTTCAAATAAACCTTTATTAAATGAAATATTTCAAAAAGAAAAGCCATATGAAATAATAGAAGAATATATTTCAATTATAAAAGATATAATATATATATTAAATTTATTTTTTGATACATTGTTAAACAACATTTCAATTATACCACAATATTTAATTAGTATATGTATAATGTTATCAATATTATTAATTCAACATTCACCAGAAATTTCTTCAACCAGTTTATTTGAGTTTATTGGTTATTTTATTTTTATAATTGTTGTAAAACCTTTTTTTACTCAAAGTGAATTTGAAGGAATAAGTGAAAATTATATTACTAAAGAAACAAAAAATAATATTAAATGTGTTTTTGATATTTTATTATCTATGATAAATAATAAACTTTATACTAATGATAAATACAAAGAAAATATTCCTTTAAATAAAATGATTATTGAAAATATTTCAAAAAAATTCTTTCTCTTTATAGAAGAATTATTGAAAATTCCTTTACCTGCAAATTTAGATAATATTATTAATGAAAATAAAACTGAAAACAATAATCCCTATTCTTCTTTTTGTTTTTCTATTATGGATTTTTATATATTATATCATAAAATTATGACTAATGAAAATCTTATTAAAATATTAAATAATAAAAATTTACCTAATGATTTATTAAAAAGAAGAAATTTATTGATTTCTTTATTAAATAAAATAAATTCTGAAAAGTATTTAAATTTTATTGAAAATTTAATTAATAAAGATAAAAAAGAGAAAAAAAAAAGTATTTTCATTACTAATAATATTGAATTATTAAAAACACCTCAAACTAAAGAATATTATATGAAAAATAATAATACTATAATTAATTTAATATCTTCTATTTTATTTTCAATTGAACCTTTAAATCAAATAAGTTTTCCAAAAGGAAATAATGATAATTTAATTTCCTTTATAAATAATCTTTTTAATCATGTTAAAAATAGAATATATTTTAAAACAAATTATAAATCAATTTATTTAAATTTATATAATTTACTAGAACAAATTAATACATTATCAAAAGATGAAATAGAAAATTTAGAAAAAGAATTAAATAATTTGAAAGACGAAATATTTGATTCAATTGAAAAATACAAAATAAAAAAAATTTTACATTTGAAAGAAACTTATACTTCAATCTTAATAAATAGAAAATTAATGGAAAATTATAATAAACATTTAATTGAATATAAAGAATTATTTTTATCTCAAAGAATTCTAAATGATTTAACTTCAGAAAATATTATATTAAAAACTGTTTCTTTAAGTCCAAAAAATAATGATAAAAATGAGCAAACTTATAATATTATTTTAAATCATATTATTAAATTTAAAGAGATAATAAATGAATTACCAGATTATAAATTTATGAATCAAGATATTTTAATTATAATTGAACAAAATAAATTATCTCAAACATTAAATTATTTAATTAGATCTTTAAAAGAATTAATGAAATTTTTCAGTAAAGAAAAAAATAATACAAAATCTTTAAATAATATTATTTCTTATTTAATGAATGAAGTTTATAATAAAATTTTTCCTTTTACTCAAACAGAAGAAGATAAAAAATTTGAAGAAATTTGTGAAAATAATTCAAATATTAAATTAAATAATTTAATAAGAAATATTAATCATATTATAAATGATGATTTTTTAGAAGAAGGATTTTCTTATATTGATAATTTAGAATTTGAAAAATGTGCTTTTAGGAAATTTAATATATTTATTTATTTTGATAATTATATTCAAAAAATTGTAAATCAATATATAAAACATTTTTCAAATAACGATATTCTAAATTTAAAAATTTATATAATCATAAAATCAAAACCAAAACAATTTATTTCTAATATTAAATATATTCAAGGTTTTATAATAAAAAACGAATTAACTCTTGGTGAAAAAGAAGTTTTATCTGAAATTGATATTTTAAAAAATAAATGTTTATCTTTATCAATTCAAGATGAAAATTTAACAAAAAAAAATAATATTTAAAAAAATAATTAACATAAAAAATAGAATTGATTAATTATGAATTTTAAAACATTATATAATAATTGGAAAAATAACATATAAATAATTAACTAAGCAACTTATCTTCTTCATTAAAATCTATATCACAATTATCTTTATTTTCATTTTTATTATAATTAGGAATATTTATATTGTGATTTTGAGCGTTGAGATTATAATTCTTTTTTCTATAATTTAAGATAAATTCATTTAAATCAAGAAATTGATGATAAATTAAATTACCAAAAACAAGAATAATAAAACCAAATAATTGAATAAAAGAAAATTTTTCTCTTAATTCTTCTTTATTAAAAGGTAACAAAAAAAATATCCAAACTACAATACTTTTAACAGGTTCTAATATACTTCTACTCATTGCAGTTAATTCTTTTCCAATTTTTATTCCACTTAAATTACAAAACAAATCTCCAATAAAATAAAAAATAGTATAAAATATTAATAATTTACTATTTTCTAATTGTCTCAAAGCAAAATTTAAATTTTCAACATAATATAAATTTTTATCGTCTAAAGAACAATTCCTTTTAAAAAATTATTTTCTGCTTTTCCACATGAAATAAAACTTAAAATAATTACCATTAAAAAAGAAAAAATTGAACCAAAAATTCCTTGAAAACCTATAATTTTAATAACATTACAATGATATTTTTTTGTTAAATTTTCTTCATAAATAATTTGACAAGATAAAAAGAACATTCCAATTAAAACACAGAAAATTCCAATTAAAATTGTAGTAAAATTATAATTATAATAATTTAAATTATTAGAAAAACTAATAACAATAACACCTAAAAATGTTAATATAATTCCAATATAATGATTAAGATTATGAATATTATTAGTAAATAATTTGCTTAAAATATAAGTAAATATTATTTGACTTGAACCTAACATTTGAGTAATTGAACCAGGTAAAATTGCAAGTCCTAAAAAATTTATTCCAGCTCCTAAAAAATCGAAAATTACAGAAGGAATAGAATGATAAAATTTACATTCTTTTTTATAATTTAAAATAATATTTTTTCCTTCATTTTTCCTTTTTGATATATAATAAATTGGAAGAGCTAGAATTTCATTCAAAAACATAAAAAATAAAAAAATCCATGTATGTTGAAATTTTATTCCTAAGGATTTGGTTTCCATTTCTAATTTTGGAATTATATTTGCTAAAGAACCTGATAATATAAAAGTTATTATTATTATTTTTATATTAATTTCCATATACAATTTATATGAAAAAAAAACGAATATTTCTATATAAATATAAATTGAATAAAATATTAATTATTTAAATTATTTAATTATTTTTAATATTTCCTATTCTTGAGGAAGATATTCAAAATTATCTTCTAATTCATTTGCTCTTATTTTCCTTTTATTTTTTATTTTTTTTATTAAAATAAATAATAATATAGTTGTAAATATAAATAAAAAAGCAAATATAAAAACTAAAATCCAAGGAGAAAATTTATAACTATTGTCATTATTATTAGGATATAAACCAAAAATTTTTCTATCACCATCAAAAAAAATTTGATATTTTTTAAAAAAAGGATAACCAAAATTCCATTTATTTTCTAAAAACCATTTAAATACAATTAAAAAATATATTTTATTATTATATTTAATAAATAAATCTTTATAATCAAAAGTAAAATTATATTTTAAAAAATCATTTCTAAAAATTAATTTAGGATAATTATCATATTTAAATGTATCATCACATTCAATATAAAATCTATTGAAAGAATCATTTAATTGAATTTCTTTACATATACTTTCATTGAGATATTTTTGAAAAAAATTTTTGTAAACTTTTACATAATAATCTTTACTACCTTCAATAAATCCAAATTCATAATTTAAAATAATATTAATATTATTTTCGATTAAATTATCATTAGAATAAATTTTATCTATAACAAAAGACCATTTAGAAATTTCTTTTGGTAAACCAACATTTGAATAAAGTAAATTTTCTTCTTTATAATTTTTTTTATCATAATTATGAGGATAATCTCCAATAATTAAATAACCAGTTTCATTAGTAATATATTTTAAAAAGAAAACTTCTTTTTCAATTTTATTTAAAAATTTTAATTGATATAAAAATTTAGTATTTTGAATGATTCCTTGAGCATATAATATTAAACCAATTTCTCCACTTAAAATACTTGAACTAGTAGAAATTTTATTTGATAAAATAAATTCAAAATTATCTACTTTAATTTTTTCATTTCCTATAATTATATTATCTCTAATATAATAAGAATCAATACAATGAAGTTGTCTATATTCTTCAACTTTTTTAGTTGTTGAAATATATGTTGAAGATAATTTTGGATTATATTTTTTTATATTTTCTCCTGTATAATTCCCACTTAAAATAAAAAAAGGTGATTCTTGTAATTTTATTAAGACAGGATATTTTTCAGGAGGAGTTCCTATTTCTATTATTATTTCTAAATCATTATATAAAAGATTTTTCATTAAATTTGTTGAATTTAATATAGTTTTATAAACTCTTTTAAATGGAATTGTTATTATTGATAATGTTATTTTTAAAAGAAAAAAATATAAAAGGTAATTTTTCATTTGGAAATATATTTTAATTTTATTTTTTTTGGGAAAATATTTAAAAAAATTAATAAATTTTCCAAATAATATAAAATACTAAAATAAAAATATAAAAATAATTAATCTATATTATTTTATAACAATTTTCAAATATTTTAAAAAAAATAATTAAAAATGGAAAATGAAATTCCCAAAACATCAATAATTGACGAAATATATAAAAATAAATTAGTAAAAAAAGAACAAAAATTATCAGTTCAAGAATCAAAAAGAGTAAATAATCCATTATCTATATTAAAAAATTTAAATTTATTAAATTTTCAAGAAATAGATGTTTCAAGTCAAATGCCAAGTATAAATTGTTCTCCTTCTATTTTATCTCCAAAAGATGGAAAAAAAAGAAGAAATGGATTTTGGATCTCTGAAAATAATTTTAATAATAATAATAATAGTTTAAATAATATAAATCCAAATATTATTTTAAAGAAGGAAACTATTGAAGAAAAAAAACTAAGATTAAAACTAATTAATCGTTTAAAAAGGTTCCATTTATCTTTTAAAGGTTATTTTATAATGATTAATGTAATTATTTTTTCTTTACTTTTTTATGATCTTAAAATGCTCTTTTTAAATGAAAAATATAAATATGTTTATAATTCAATATATTCTTTAATAATAATATATTATTTTATTGATTTTCTTCTTGAAATAATAATAAATAAAAAAATATTGGAAAATTTTTTTTTTTGGATTGATGTTTTTAGTTTTTTGATAATTATTTTTGATTTTGATGAACTTTCATATCCTTTACTTAAAATTATAATATTTGGTTCAAAAAACAGAAAAAAAATTCCTTATAATGAGCAAATAACAATAGAAGAAATAATAAATATATTACATAACATTCGTTTAATAAGAATATTAAAATTATATAATTTACTAAATGATGTTATAAAAGAAAAAGAAAACAAAATATTAATTCAAAAATATTTAGAAAAAATTGAAAAAAAAATAAAATTTCCAAAAATAAGAACAAGTAGAAATTTAAAACATCATTTAACTGAAGCAAGAGAATCTCAAAATATTATAATGAATAATACAAGTACTTTAAATTTACAATCTCCAACTCCAAATCCAATTTATAATGAAACAAATAAAAATAAAAAATCAATTGTAGGAAAAACTTCAATTTTTATGTTAAATTCTTATCAAGATAAAAAAAGAAGAGAAGAACTAGTTGAAAAATATGTTAAAGAACATCAACAAAGTAGAATTAGTAGAAAAATAATTGAAGGAATTTGTAGAATTATGATTTTTTTTGTTTTATTTGTTTTTATGATTTCTATTTTTACTGATGAAGATAATTATAATAGTTCTTCTATTGGATTTAATATATTAATAAAATATTCTGATGTTTTTTTCCAAAATATAACTTTAAATGATATTAATTTAATTAAAGATTATTTTAATAAAACTCTTTCTTTAAATCCATCTCATTTATATCAAGTAATTGATATAGAATGGAATGGAATAATAATATATAAAAATACATCAATAAATAATAATAAAAACCACTATCATAAAAGAGAAATATCCTATATTTATTCAAAAAACAATATAATAATAGTAATATCTCGGAAATATTTTTCAAAAATAATATCCATTATTTCAATATTAAAATTAATATATATAGTATTATCAGTATCATTTTTATGTTTTTGGATAAATAAAGATGTAAATTTATTAATATTTGATCCATTAGAAAAAATAGGAAAAGTAATTGATATAGTATCAAAAGATCCAGTTAATTCAAAAACAATAGAAGAATTAAAAAATAATGTTGAAAAAGCAGGAATAAAAAAAGAAGATAAAGAAAGTGTAAGTCATGAAATAAAAATAATACAAAATGCAATTATTAGAATTTCTGCATTAATTGCAATAAGTTTTGGAGAAGCAGGAGGAGAAATTTTAAAAGAAAATATACAAAGTTCTCAAGGTTTAAATCCAATGCTTTCTGGAGAAAAAATAAAAGCAATTTTTGGCTTTTGTTATATACATAATTTTAGTGAAATTAATGAAGTTTTTCAAGAAAAAATAATGATATTTGTTAATCAAATTTCTAATATTGTTCATTCTTCTGTTGATAAATTTAATGGTATAACTAATAAAAATTTAGGTGATAGTTTTCTTTTAGCATGGAAATTTAAAGATGAAAAAAAGGAAAAAGATAAAAAAAAGGAAGAAAAAGATAAAAAAAAAGAAGAAAAAGAAAAAAAAACTGAAGAAAAAGATCAAAAAAATGAAGAAAAAATAGTAAAAAATAGTAAAACTGATAAAAACATAAAAAAATTATCAAAAAATAGTCCAAAAAATTCAAAAACTTCAAAAATATCAAAAAACTCAAAAACCTTTGATTATCATTCTTCAAAAAATTTATTAATAATAGACGAGAAAAAAGCAGAAATAGCAGATAGTGCATTATTAAGTTTTTTAAGTATAATAAAAAAGATAAATAAATCAAGAATAATATTAAATTATAGAAAAGATATAGACCTAATAAAGAAATTTGGTTCTAAATTTTCTGTACAAATGGGATTTGGGCTTCATGCAGGATGGGGAATAGAAGGAGCAATAGGATCATTTTATAAAATAGATTGTTCTTATTTAAGTCCTAATGTTAATATTGCAGCAAGATTAGAAACTGCAACAAATATTTATGGAGTTGATATTCTTTTAAGTGGTGATTTTTATAATTTATTATCTGATTTTATGAAAGAAAAATGCAGGAAAATTGATATTGTTACTTTAAAAGGAAGTGAAAAACCTATTTCTTTATATACTGTTGATATTAATAAAAATATTAGACCTGGAAAAATTAATAATAATAAAGAGAGAATGAATTTAAGAGAAAAAAGAATTTATTATAATAAAAAAAAAAAAAAATTGTGGCATAAATATAATCTAGTTAAATTAAATAAAACTATTGGAGAAGTTTATTTTAAACAAAGTAAAGGTTTAAGACAATTGTTAAAATGTAATAAAAGTAATTTATTTTATACTCATTTTGAAGATGGATTTAATGATTATATTGATGGTGATTGGGAAGATGCTTATCAAAGTTTACTTAAAGCGAAATATTTAGATAAAAAAGATGGTCCTACAAAAACTATTTTAGAATTTATTAAAAATCATAAATGTCAAGCCCCAAAAAATTGGGATGGTTATAGAATATTAACTTCAAAAACTTAAATATATTATAGTTTTTGAAAAAGATGATATTATTATTTTTTTTTGTATATATAAATATAGCTTATTTTATTTATTTATTTATAATGTTTAAAATGTTTTTTTTAATTTTTATATTCTTTTATTTTTTATTTTAATATATATATAATTTATGATTAAGGTTTATTACATTTATTTAAGATTTTATATTGAATACTAATATTGATAAAATATTATAATATTAATTATTAATATTTCCCATTTCATTCATTTTTCTTTTAATATTCTTATAATAATTACTTAAAAAAATTAAAGTTTGATTTGAACTTTTAATAACTCTTTCTAATTCTTTTTTTTCGTTCGTTTTATTATTTTCGTTATCTTTAATTTTTTGATTTTCAATAACATAAGGAAGCATTTTTTTCATTTCTAATAATTTTTCTAAAGTTTTACTTTGTTTTCCACTTTTAACTTCATGTGAATTTTCATATCTTTTAATATCATTTTTTAAATCCTCTTCATCATAATTAACATATAAATCACCTAAAATTTGTTCTAATTCATTTTTTTTATTTAAAATATAATTTAATTCATGATCTAAAACTTTTATTTTACTTTCCATTTTTTCTTTGTTTTTTAATAAATATTTTATTTTTTTTTCTGTCATAAATTTTGAATAAACTAAATCTTGATCAGAGTCTTTTAACCAATTAATTAATATACTTCTTAATTTTAATAATGTATTTACATTTGTATTTTCATTTCTTCTAAATACATTATTATATATTTGAAGAGATTCTTTTAATTTTTTGTCATTTTCTTTCATTTGTTTTATAAAATCATTTTCATTATTTTCTTCTCTTATAAATGAAGGAATATTTTTTTTTCTAGAAGATTTTGAATTATTTTTATTTTGAGAGTGCATTTTTTTCTTAAATTATTGATATTTTTTTCAAAAAAGAAAAAAATTAAACAATTTATTTTTTAAAGTATAATTATTTTCAAATTAATTTATTTTTTCATTATTTATAAAATATTCATTCACAAAAAAAAAAATACAATATTTTCAATAAATCAAAATTAATATTTTTTTTTCTTTTTTTTAACTTTCATAATTTTCTGAGTTAAAGTATCAACTTTATTCATATTTTTAGTAAAAATACTCATTCTAATAGAATTTTTTCTTGGTCTTTTTGGTACTTTATTATCAGAAATTAAAACAGAATCAATTTGAATATTAGATTCTCTATTATTTCTTTCAGTAATATTAGATTTAATAAATCTATGATATTTTTCTTCAGAAGAAGAAGAAGAAGAACTTGAAGAACTGTCTTTTGTTTTAATTTTATTATTTTGATTATTTCCTCCATTTGAAAATAATCTTCTTCTACTTCTTATATTAATATTAAATAATAAATCTTTTCCTGAAACTTTATTAGAAGGATTTAAATTTCTTTGATTTTCTAATTTTGGTAAAACAACTTTTTTTTTCTTTTTTTTACTCCCATTTTTACTTTCAAATATTATTTCTTCTAATTCATTTTCAAATTGTTCTTTTTCTTTTTCTTCTTCTTCAGAAGAAATTTCTTCTTCATTATTATTTTTATTTATATTAAATTTTCTTTGTGCTTTTTTTAATATTTTTTCAATTTCTTTTTCAAATAAAATTAAATTATAACTATTATTATTATATGTTGAAAGCAAAGAATCAATTAATTCTTTTAAATTATTATATATATAATCTAATATATTAAATATATTATCTTGAATATAAAATTTCTTTTTAATATTATCTATATCTTTTTGGAAATTATCTAATTTAATATCTTCATTGTGTAATTGTTTATAAAAATTCTTTTTATCTTTTAGACTATAAGGATTATTTTTTTTTTTTAAATTATTTTTAATAGAAAAAATATTTTTTCGAATTTCAGAATAATCAATATTAGCTATATTATTGACTGGATTAGTTGGATAACTTTCCATAATATCTCTTTCTAATTTATTTAAATTTTCAATAACATCATAAATTTGTTCTATTTTTTCATCTACTCTTTCATTATTTGTTTTTTCTATTATATCTTTTACTTCTTTTTCTTGATTATTTAAATCTTTAATTAACTCTTTTTGATATAAAAATCCACATTGTTCAATATTTCCTTTTTCTAAATTAATTGATCTATGATTAAAATGACTATTTGAATTTTTGCAATTTTTACATAAAAATTTATTATTATCTCTACAATAATATTCTATTATTCTTATATGACATTGTTCACATTTTTCTTTTATTAAATTATCTGATATAAAATTATTAAAAGTCATAGAACTTAAAGTATAATGATGAATAATATTATGTTCGGTATTAGTATTTTCATTTTCTACTGTTTTATTATTATCATTGAATAAAAGTTGTTTTTTTAATTTTAATTTTGATTTTAATGAAAATGTATTTAAATTTTTAAATATTGTTTTTATTTCTGAAACTTGAACAAGAATATTTGATTTTTCATTAAAATAATCTTTTATTGAAATTTCATTTTTTTGTTTTTCAATCACATTATTATTATATGTTAAATTAACTAAATATTCAGGAATATGAAAAGTTTTATTTGCTAAAGTTCTTAAATATGAAATCGGCATTAAAGGGGAAATATTAAATTTAAATGAAGATTCTTTATTTATTAAAGTAATTTCCATAATTCTATTTAAAAATAAAAATAAAATTTATTATCATTTTAAATTATTGAAAAAAATTTTTTAAATTAATTTTAATTTTTATCTTCATATAATTGATTTTGTTATTTATAAAAAATTTTTAAGAAATATAAATTAAATTATTTTTAAATATTCAAATTTAAATGGAAAATATTTTTTATATCAAGAAATCCAATATTTAAATTAAATATTCATTATATAGTCTTGAGATATAATTGATAGAAATTAATTATTAAGAATAATTTAATTTCTTTATTAAAATATTTTTATTACAAATTAATAAATTCAGAATATATTTAATTGTAAATTTAATTTAAATCTTAAATTATCTCAAAATAATATTATTTTATAAAAAAAAAACCACTTAAAATCACAATTTAAATATAAATAATAAATAAATAAATAAATAAATGAATAAATTCTTTAATAGCAACTTTTTTTATTAATTATAACAAAAAATAAAAAACAACTTAAAAAACTCATATTTAAGAATCAGGATTAATTTTTTCATTTAAAGTTTCTAACTGACTTCCACTAATAGAAGGAGGAGCATCATTATTATTATTATCAATAAGTTCATCAACAGGAGTATCAACATTATTAATATCAATATCATTAGGATCATAAAAGAATTGATTATTCGGGTCATTAGGATCATAAAAGAATTGATTATTAGGATCATTAGGATCATAAAAGAATTGATTATTAGGATCATTAGGATCATAATTTTGATTATTTCCATCCATTGAATTCGGTTTATTTGGATCAAATGGTGTTTCCATATTTGGAATTATTGGTGTTTCTTGTTCATTATTCATTTCTGAATTATTTGGAAATTCATTTTGAGGATTTAATGATTCTGTAATATTATTATTATTTTGATTTTCTGTATTTGGATTAAATGTTATACTATTTGGATCTTGGTTTGTATATGGAGTATTTGGTATTTGTTGATTTGGTATTTCATTATTGGGGTTTTGCTCAAGAGGGATTTGTTGGTTTGTATAAGGTACATTAGGAATTTGTTGATTAGGAATTTGTTGATTAGGAATTTGTTGATTTGGATTTTGTTGATTAGGAATTTGTTGATTTGGATTTTGTTGATTAGGAATTTGTTGATTTGGATTTTGTTGCCAATGAGCCCTTTTACCAAAGAAAAAATTTAACATACCTTTTTTAATAGGACACATTCCTTTAGGAATTGCCATTCCTTTTTTAATGCAAATAATTTTAGGTATTCCTTTTCCTTTAGGCATCATAAAAGGAGGTTTCATTCCAGGTTTAAATCCAGGAAAAGGAAAACCAGGAAATCCCATTTTTTTTCCTTTTTCTGGAGGATGTTCTTTTCCAGGTTGATGTCCATGATGACCAAATCCGTGATGTCCCATTCCACGTTTTCCAAAACCTCTCATTTAATTTTATATATATTTTTTTTTTGTTTTTAATCTGGTTTTGGAGCATAAATAATTGTAATATTATTTTATATTTAAAAGAAAATGATAAATATTTTTTTATTTTGTTGGAATTATGGTTATTAATTTTTTTTTATTAATTTTTTTTTTTTTCATTGATTTTTTTGTATTAGTTTATTGAGAATTTTTTAGTTTTTTATTTTTATTTAATTTTATTGTTTATCATTTAAAAGAAAAATCAAAAATGATAAGATGTATAAATAAAATAAAAATATAAATAATTTAAAAAAAAACTAAAAAAATTAAATAAGAAAATAAATTAGTTATAAAAAAAATAACAAAAAAACAAGAAAAAATGGAAGAAGTAAAAAAAAGTAGATGTGACGAATTAGAAGATATAGAAATAAATCAAATATTATCTAAAATATATGCAGAAAATTTAAAATCAAAAAAAGATAAAGCAGTAAATTTTACAAGTATAAAAAATTTAGATTGGATGAATGATTTATTTATAAATAAAGATATAAAAAATATATATCTCCAAAATACTCATGTTAAACAAATATTAGTAGACCAAGCATTATATTATTTATATATATTTTATTTAATATTCGTAGATTGGAATAAAGAAAGAGAAATAGAAAAATTAACAAAAGAAGAAAGAATAAGACAAAAAAAAGAATATTCTCCTTTAAATTTACCTCCAATTGATATAAAACAAATAATAAAAAAAGTAAATATACCAATTTTAAAAGTAGGAATAATTGGTTGTGGAAATATTGGTTCTTTACTTTTAAAAAAATTAATTCAAATTAAAGATAATAAAATATTTACTTTTAAAATATTAGTTTCAACAAGAAGACCAAATAATATAGGAAATGATATAAAAAATTCTCTTGATGAAGATATTAAAATATTTTTAGATAATGAAAAAATTTTTGATGAATGTGATATAATTTTTTTATGTGTTCAACCACATAATTTAGATTTATTAAGTAAAGAAATATTTCAAAGTTTTAATGAAAAAGTAGAAAAATTACAAAAAAAAGAATATAAATTATATCCTTTAATAATATCATTTTTATCTGCAATTCCAATAGAAAGATTAAAAATGTTTTTTCCTAAAAAAATTAATATAATAAGAACAAATTTAATGGCAAAAAATTTAAAAGCAAGAAAAAAAGATTTTTTTGGTGATGGTTCAAGTAATGTTGAAGAAGAATATGCAAAAGAAGCTTGTGATCATTTACTTGGAAAAGAAAAATCTTTAGAAAAAATTAGTTATATTTTTTCTTGTTTTATTAATTCTTTTTATTTAAAAATTATTACAGATAAAAATAAAAATAAAGGAAAAAAAAAGGAAATTTTATTTAAAGAAAAACCTGATTTAATTTTTGATTCTATTTTAGGGAAAAATACAGGAGATAAATATAAAGATTTTTTTGATATAAATACAAAAAATTTTTCTTTTATTAATGGTAGTATTAAAAATTATACTGATTCTAATTATTTTGATGAACAAAAAGTTGAAGAAAATAATAATAATGAGAATTTAAATACTGAACCTAATAATATTTCTAATTCAAATATTGATGAAAAAGCATTAATTAATGATTTTAAAGTAAATATGATTAATTGCTTAAAAAAGTTAATTATTAAAAAAAATAAGTTTAATCAATAAATAAATAAATAATATAATTTTTTTATACTAAACAATTAATTTTCTTTTTATATTATTTTAAATGGATGATATAAAAATTATTTATACAGTTCTATTAAAATTTATTCCAAATAATGAAACAATTTCAGTTCAAATTCCTTATAATTGGACAATAAAAAAATTAAAAAAATTTATATTAAATACTTTTGAAGAAAATTTTGAAAATTATAAAAGTTCATTTATTTTTCAAGGAAATCTTTTAGAAAAATATAATAATTTAACAACAAAAGATTTATTTAAGAAAAACAAAATAAATATAATATTAATCTCCTTAAAAAAAGAAAAAAATGAATTGAAAGAAGATTTATCAAAAATGAATATAAATGAATTATTAAATTTTGAAGAATTTAAAGAAAGTGAAAAATTATATTATGAAAATTATATGAATTCAATTCCAAAAAATAAAATATCATATACAACATTTCCAATAATGAATCCAGCTTTAATTAATAAAATTACAATATTAAATAATGAAAAGAATAAATTAACAAATTTCGATCCTGGAAGTTTAGAAAAATTTCCTGTTAGAAATTATTTTAAATTTGAAATATTATTTAGATTAATTGTTTCTTGTTTTGTAATGAGATTATATACAAAAGATTGGAAATTTCCAATTTTTATTACACTATTTATTATTTATTATTGGTTTAATATAAAAAAAAATATTGAAGAATATTATAAAAAAAAAATAGATGAAATTCAAATAAATGAAAATGAACTTAAAGAATTAGAAAAATATGATAAAGATCATTTTAAATTTTTATTTGATTTAGAAAATCATAATAATGAAAATAATTATGAAATTAATAGTTCAGATGAAGAAGAAGATGAAAAAAAAGATTTTGATAATGATGATGAAATTAATACAGATTCAAAAAATAATAAAAATAATACTTTTAATATTAATTTTGGAGCAAATCCTAATTATTTAGAAAATTTAGGTCATTTAAGAAATTATAAAAAAGAAATTGAAATGGGAGAAATGGAAGGTATTGAAAATTTATTAAATAAAAAAGAAGAAAAAAAAGAAAATGAAATTAAAAATAATATTCATGAAAGTAAATTAGAATTTATTAGAAAATGTATTTTTGAAGTTATTTATGTTTTTATTATTTCAATTGTTCCTGCTTGGTGTGATCAATATGAAGAAGAAAATCCTTTTCCAGAAAATAATAATAATAACGAAAATATCAATGAAAATAATAATAATGATTTAAATAATAATTTAAATAATAATAATGAAAACAATAATTTAAATAATAATAATGATAATAATAATATAAATAATAATAATGATAATAATTTAAATAATAATAATGATAATAATTTAAATAATAATAATGATAATAATAATTTAAATAATGAAAATAATATTGAAAATGAAAAAGAAATTATAAATAATAATGAAAATGAAGAAGAAGAAAGTTTAAGTCAAAAAAAATCAGATTCTCAAAAATTACCTTCTAGTAAAATAGTTAATATGAGTGAATCATCTCAAAGAGAAAATAATTATAAATTAATACAACATGATCATCAAACTGAAAATGAATATGAATTTAGTGAAAATGGAGGAATTGATAGTTTAAGTATAAATGAAAATATTGAAATAATAAAACAAAGATTAGAAAAAGAAAAAGAATTGGAAAAAGAAAAAGAAAAAGAATTAATTAAAGAAAATGAAAATTTAATTGATTTGGAAAAAGAAAAAAAAAATAATTAAAATAAAAATTAGACTATTTTATATAGAAAATTAAAATGAATAAAATAATTTTAAATTTATTTTTTTAAATATATTTGTAATTTATTATGGCTACAGAAAATAATTTATCTCCGAAAAATTTAAAAATTATTCCTTTAAAAAAAAACATTGATGATAATTTTATAAATGAAATAAACGATATTGAAGATTATATAAAAAAAATTCCAGAAAAAGATTTAGAAAATCAAATTCAAAAATTTCAAAATTTAAAGAAAATAAAATTAAAGGAATTATTCATTGAGGAAAATATTTTATCTAAATATGAAAATTTATATAATAATAATATGGAATTAAATAAAACAGAAAATTTGACTGATATAAATACAAAAAATAATAAAATAAAATGTAATCAATTTGTAGAAAGTACAATTTTAATGAGACAACATGAAAAAAATTTAGAAGAATTAAAGGAAGAATATAAAAATATATTAAAAAAAGAAATAGAAAATATTGAAAATCAATTTCAAAAAGAAAGAAGTAAAATCATAGAAGAACATAGAAAAAAAGTAAAAAACTTTGAAGAAGAAATATTAAAATTTAAAATAGATTTAGAAGAATATGAAGGAGAAAATAAAAATATAATTAATAAAGAAGATTATGAAGAATTAACTTTTTCACTTTATGAAAAATATAAAAATAAAATTGATTTAAATAATAAAGAAATAGATAAATTAGAAAAAGAATTGGAAAAATTTCACTCAAAAGTCATAAATAATAATAATAATTCAATAAAAAATATCGAAATAAATATGGATAATTTATCAGAAAAAAAATTATCAAATGAAATAGAAGATTTAAAAAATGAATTAAATGAGAATAAAAAAAAAAATAATTTAATTTTTATTGTTTCTAAATTAAATATAAAAGAAAGACATTCTCAAACAAGTTCAAATTTAATTATTCAAACTGATAGTTCTGAACAAGATTTTGATTATGATACAAATGAAAATGATGAAATTATTATTAAGGATATTCCTTCTCTTAATTATCAACCTTTGAAAAAAATATAATTATATTGTTGTTTTTAATTTAGTTATTTGGTTTATTTATTTTTAATTTTTTTAGAGATTTGTAAAATTATAAATTTGATTATTTATATAAGTAAATTTGAAGATTTTAATTTTTATCATTTAAATTTATTATTTTATTAATTATACAATAATTTCAAATAATAAAGGAGTAATTGTTGAAAATTAAATCTTTTATTTTTATTTAATAAATAAAAAAAATCAAATTTTTATATTATTAAAATAATTGTTTATAAAATATATATAAATTCTCGTATATTCTTATAATATTTTTTATGTTATATATTTCAAAAAATCACATATCTTTTTATATTATTTCTTAATATTTAAATTTGAATACAAATTGGATTATATAAATAATTCAAAATTAGTTTTTACAAAATAATTGGAAACTATAAACAAAAATTATTTTTTTATAAATATTTTTATTAGTGGACTTTTTGAATTTTTTCTTGACTTTTTTTCATAATAATTTTTGAATTTAGCAATGGAATTTTTTTTTTTTAATTTTAAAAGAGTTTTACTATCATTGAATAAAATAGAATCATTATGATTAAAATTATTGAATTTATTTGTTTTTTCAATAAGTTTTTTATCATTGGGACTTAATTTACTTTTATTCTGAAAATTAATAGAAGGTAATTTACATAAATTATTTTGAAAATGTTTTTTACTTTTATATTGAGTTAAAATAGGAGTATATTCTAAAAATTGACTTTTATTTTCAATGTTAAGGTTTGTTTTACTTTCCATATTTTCAAAAGAATTTAACTTATTTCTAACTGAAGAAGTTCTTTTTTTTATTTTAAATATATTATTTCCATAAATTGAACTTGGAATAGATTTAATTTTATTTTTATAATTTATATTTAAATTATTTTCATTAATTAAATGCACTTTTGGAAAATCTTCAAATTCTTTTTCATATTTTTCTTCTTTTAAATTATTATTATTATTATTTATATTATTATTATAAATATTTTTCTTAAGAAATGTTTTTTCCTTTTTTTCTTCTTTTGGTTTTTCAATGAAAAAAGGTGATTTCCTAGATTTATAATATTGAATACATTTCCAATCAAAATTTTTAAAAAAATTATGATTTTTAATTTCATTAATACCATTTTTTCCTAATCTTTTATTAGGATCAACTTCTAATAATTTATTAATCAAATCACATAAACTTTCACTATATCTACTATTAACATTATTCTTATTTAACAAAAGATTATTATTTTCAAATTCTTCAATCATTTCATTTTTATTTTTTCCATTAAAAGGTCTTTCAAATCTAATTAATTCATACATAATAACACCTAAAGAAAAATAATCACTTTCATATGAAATATTATATAATTTATTAAATCTTTCAGGACTAACATAACCAAGAGTTCCACAATAATCATTATAAATAATATTTTTATTTTTTTTAATTGAAAGTCCAAAATCAGAAATTCTAATATATCCTTTTTCATCAAAAATTAAATTTTCTGGTTTTAAATCTCTATGAATAATATTATTTAAATGAATATATTCTAAACCTGAAATAATACAACCTGAAATAAATCTAATTTCTTCTTCTAAAAAAAATTCATAATTTGAAATTAATTTTCTTAAATCTCCTCCAGGTAAATAATCTAATATCATATATAAATTATTTTTATCTTGAAAAGTACAATATAAATTTGAAATTGAAGTTGAATAAAGAGATAATAAGATATCTCTTTCATTAAATATATATTTTATTGCATTTCTTTCAAGTATTTTTTCCTTGGATAATTTTTTTAATGCTAATATTTTATTCTCTTTAATATATTTAACTTTATATACTTTTCCAAAACCTCCTTCTCCTATTTTTTTTATTATCTCGAAATTATTAATATTTGGATTTTCAACTTCCTTTATTATTGAAGATAATTCTTTTTGTCCCATTATTTTTTTAATTTATTTTTTTTTCTTTTTTTATCAATAACATTGTTTTAAAATTAAATTAAAAAAAAATATATATACTTTTTTTAATAAATTAATTATTTATTTATTATTTTTTTATGTGAAAGTGCTTCTGAAAAAGGATTAAAATTATTATAAAATTTTTCTGAAATATAAGAATTATTTTTAAAGTTATTTATTTCTTTTTCATTTGATGAAATATTATCTAAACTTATATTATATGAATTATTAGATTCTCTTTTTTCATATAAACTAATATTATTTTCTTTTGAAAAATTATTATTCATTTTTTCTTCTTTTTTTATAATATTAATTTTATTTGGAAGTGTAACATTTTCTTTTTCTTTTTTTAATTGAGGTATTTTATGAGATATTCCAATTCTTTTTTTTTTCCTTATTATTGAATCAAGTTTTTCTTCAAAAATTGTTTTTTTATGTTCATTTTTTTTTTTAGTTGGAATAATGTTAATATAATTATTTTTTGAAATTTTAACATTTTCATTTATATAATGATTGGAAAAATTAGGTTTTTTTTTTATAATTTTTTTAATTGGTAATTTTAAAATTGAAAATTTATTTAATGTATTGTTTTTCATTTTCTTTTGAGAAGTATTTATAATTTTATTTTTTTTATTCTTAAAATTGATTTGATAATTTTGTTTTTTTTCTTTTTGTTTTAAGTAATAATTATTTATTTTATGAGAAAAACTTACATTCATTGAATTACTAGGATTTATTTTTTTATTTAATACATTTTCCTTATCTTTTACATTACTTTGATTTAATGAAATATTAATTGAAATTTTTTGAGAACTATTATCAGCTGAAATTGTTTTATGAATTTTTTTTCTGTTTCTATAACAATAATTTTTTGATATAAAGTTATTTTTATAAAGATAATCTGGAGTATTTTCATAATAAGATAATTGTTTCTCTATCTCCCATTTTCTTCTATTTTGAGTTAAATTTTTAAATAATTGAAAAGAAGTAATTTTTCTTTCACTCATATTTTTATTTAAAAGAATTAAAAAATATAAAAAATAATAAGTAAAACTTTTTTATATACCTTCTATTATAAAAGAATAATTGTTTTTTAAATGATTGAGTTACTATTTCAAACATTTAAAAAATGAAAAAAAAATTTTAAATATTTTATTTTTTTATTAATAATCTTTTTATAATTAAACAGATTTTCAAATTTTTAATTTAATTTATTTATCATAAATCGCTTTCAATGAAGTTAAAATTAATTATTGCTTATATAATATTTAATTTGATACTAAAATATTATTTTTTATTTTTATTATTAATTATATAAACACTTTCATTTATAAATTGAATATTCTTCTTACTATCATTTAATTAGTTTGATTCTCAAGAATTTTTCTTTTATTATATTTTTTTATAATCATGTAAAAAATATTTATTGTTTTCTTCAGGAATTAATTAATATCATTAAAAAAAACATTTGTTTAAAATATTTTTTCTTATTCAGTATCTTTTTCTTAATTAAACTAATAAAAAAAATGATTATAAAAATTTATTTTAACTAATTATATTTAAAATTTATATCATTGTATTTTTAATAACCAAATCTTTTACTTAATATAATTTTTCCTTTCTTCTTTTATCAACTTAAAAAACAACTTAATGATTTACTTTCATTCATTAAAAAAAACAGCATTTAAATATAATATTAAAATTTTTTACTCCTTTCATTTTTTTATAATTTTTCTCCAAAGTAATCAAATTTAAAAAAAATTAAAATTTAATGATATCGAATTCCCAAAATCAAAAACTAAATTCAAAAAAATCAGTTTCTCAAAGTGAAAATTCTGAATGTAATTATAGCAATGAAGATTTTAAAGAGTAAATAAAATATTTTTTTAACATATAAAACAATAGTCTTGATAATGATATTTTCAATACAATTATAAATAATCGTAAAGGTAATTTTCATTTATATTATTTTTAGATGAAGAAAATTTATCTAATGATTATTCTCATAACAATTATAATCCTTTACCTTTTATGGATGATATTTGGTGTAATAAAAATATTAATAATGAAAAAAATTTTGAAGATAATATTAAAACTTTAAAAAATGAACTTCGAAAAAAACCTTCAACTCCTTTAAATAACCTTTTATATAATAAATTTCCTTTTTCTAATTTTTTCAAAAAAAATGAATTTAGCCCAAATAATATTAAAAGAATTAATTATAATAATAATATTAGCAATAAAAACAATCCAATTTTAAATAATTTAATTGAACAAAATATAAATTATAATAATTCAAATAATTCTTTTTACATTCAATCAAATTATTCAAATAATTTAATTAATTTTAATAAATATAATACAATTCAAATTGGAAGTACAATTTCAACTTCTTCAGATACAAAAACAACAAGTCAAGAAAGTAATAAATTTCAAATAATAAAAAAATATTTAAATCAAAATGATATAAATAAATATTATCAAACAACTCAAAATAATTTTTATTCAACTTTTTATAATAACAATCCTTTATCAAATTATAATAATAATGTTAATAATAATAATTTTACTTCAACTTTTCCTATTGTTAATCCTAATAATAATAATTATTTAAATCATTATTATTCAACTACAAATATTTTTAATAATCAAAATTTAAATTGCGAAAATGAATATATAATAAATATAAAAGATATTATTCAAGGAAGAGAAAAAAGAACTTCAGTAAGAATAAAAAATATTCCTGTAAAATATTCTAATCAAGATTTAATGAAAGAAATAGATTCAAGAATGAATTTTAATAAAAATATAAATTATAGAAATTATGATTTATTTTATTTACCAATGAATTACAGTAATACAAGAAATTTAGGTTATGCTTTTATTAATTTTATTGATCCAATTTGTATAATTGATTTCTTAAATAAATTTAAAGGAATTAAATTAAAAAGTAATAATTGTCATAAAGAATGTCAAATTACTTTTGCAAAATATCAAGGAAGAAAAGAAATTGCTTCCCATTTATTAAATTGTACTGGTGAAGGAAAAAAACCTTTTTTGTTTACTATTAATAAAAACAAATTGAAAATTAGAATTTCAAAAAAATATTTTGATGATATTAAAAAATATAGAAGTGATATTTTTAATATGATGGAATTTTATTATGATTGAAAAAAATAAGAATAAGAATAATAAAATAACGAATTTTAAAATTTTTATTTTGTAAAAAATCATATTTTTTGTTATTAATATTATTTAAAATTATCAGTTATATAAATAAATAAAATCTTTTCTTACATATATATTAATTTTTTATTCAATTAAAAAAAAATATAAAAAAAAACAAATATGTCAAATTTATCAATAGATTTAGATAATAATGAAAATAATATATCATCAGCAATAACAAAAGTATCAACGTTTAAATATAGAGATAATTTTTTTAAATCTCCAATGAAAGAAATTTCAAGTCAATTAACAGATAATTTTGATCTTTCTCCAATGTCAAATAATAATAATAATATTCCATTTTTAATTAAAATAAGAAAAGATGCTTTAGGAACAGAAATTAAAAAAGGAGGAAAAGAACATAAAGTTACATTTGTTGATCAAGTTAATGAAACTGATTTAGCTAAAAAATATATTTTTAGAGAAAAAACTCCGGATTTTAAAAGAATTAAAATTAATATTAAAAAAAAAAATTCAAAAATAGATTTTAAAAATAAAAATTATCATAATATTCATTTTAATAAAGTTAAAACTTCTTTTTTTTCACCGGATAAAAATTGTAATAAAATAAATAATAATAATAAAGGTGAAAAAAGTAGGAATAAAAATAGAAAAGAATTTGCTAAATGTGAATCTTGTTTTATTTTTTGATATTTTTTGTGAATAATAACAAATGTTATCATATATTTTTATTTTTATAGAATGATATCTCTATTATTATTTTTTTATATTATTTACTTTAATTCTTTCTTTGTTATTTGAAAATGAGATATTAATATTAATATTAATCAATTATATTATTTATTATATATTAATTTTATTACTCTAGGTTCTTTTATTATATATATATAAATCATTAATTTAATAAATATTGAAATAAATTTAAAACTCGATTATTTAAAATATATCTAATGGTGTAACAAATTTAATTTTATTCAAAATTATTTTTTGTAAAATCTAATTGATTATTAAAATTATAATATTATTCATTCTACTAATATTTTTATAAGAAATAGTATAAAATATTATTTTTAATTCAGTAAAATATATTTTAAACAATTTTATTAATTTTAAAAATGATATCTTTTAAATATTTTTTTAACTTTAATGGTAAAACTTTTCTTTTTATATAAATATTTATTCTTTCTAATAAAGAAAATATGAGAATCATTTATAAATTGAGTATCAAGAATGTTAAAAAGTCACTGATTTTTAATTTTTATTGATAATAATTTAAAATTATTTGTTTTTATTAAAGATTTTCTATTTAATTTATTTATTTTTTTATTTTTTTATTTGAAATAATAATCAAATTTAAATTAAATATAGACAGATAACTATATTATAATTGAAATTATTTTTCTTGAAATTAACAAAAAATAAAAAAAATTATCTCAATAAAATGAAAACTCAAATTCTCCTTTTCCTATTAAACTACTAAATTAATTTTTTTGTAAATTTGAAATATTTAAATTATTTAAATAAAAAATAATTTATATAAAATAATTTCTTCATTTTATCGTTAAAAGTGAAATTACTTTAATTGGAATATAAATCAAAAAATGTTAAAAAATATTATTAATTATATTCAAAATATAATAACAAGCTATAAAGAACTTTAAAAATAGATGTTTTTGAAGAATTTGAGAATATTGATATTTTATAGGTCTTAAAAGAAAAAACAGTAAGAAATAGATAATTTATAAGTTATATATAATTAAAGAATATGTATAGATTTATTATATAATATATTTATTGTAATTAAATCTAAGTTGAAAGAAAAAAAATGAAAAAATATGGAAGATTGTTGACATGGATTCAAAAAAAATAATTCAAATTATGATAAAAGAAATAAAAAATTATCCTATAAAAATATTTACTTTTGAAAATTTCTTTAATGAATAGAAATATAATTAATTAAAAAAAATATAAAATCTAAATGAGAACTTTATAATACTTTTAAGAGAGAATTAAATGATTTATCATTGAATATATTAAAAAATAATATAAAAAAATATATTGATTCAGATAAACATTTTTTACTTTTTCAAATGAAATAAATAAAAATTAGATAATAATTTGAATTATAAAAAAATAATCATAATTAAAATAAAAATTTCATTGAAAAATTTTTTGGACATTGATTGTTTGATAGTAAGTTAAATATAATCTTTCATTAATAAATAAAATTATAAATAATAAATAAAAAATAATTTCATTTTTTTTTATTTTTTTTGTTTTATAATAAATTGTATAACAAAATTAATGAAAATGATAATATTTAATATATCTTATTTTTTAGTTAAAACAATTATCTTAAATTATAAAACAAAAACTAATTTGAAATGAAATGAATAAAAAAAGAAAAAAAATTAGATATTACTATAAATTTATTTTTTTATTAAATCAAATTTCTCCTAATTTATATAAATTAATATATAAATATATTAAATAATAAATATAGAATATATTTTTTCAAATTATTGTTTAATTAAATTAAGATTTAAAAAAGTTTCAAATAATATAATTTTTTTTTGTTATCTTTTTTTTCACTTTTTATTTATAATTTTTTTATTTAAATTATTCTTCATTATATTTAATTCTGATATATATGTAATTATGTGGTTTTAGATTGATTTATATTATTTTTATTTAAAAAAAAAAAATTTTAAAACAGCAAAAAGTAATTATTATATAATCTTTCAAAGTTCAAATTTAAAAGAAAATATTATTTTTATTTTTTTCATAAAATATTTTTCTTTTTTGTTTTAAAATATATGAATCTATTATTTATCAAATTTTTTAATCATTTGGAAAAAATCCTTTAAATAATTATATTCTTTCCCAGATTCATTTTTTAAAAAATCCAGAAAATTGTTATTCAAATGGATTTTTTTAAATATTAAGCTTTTAATTCCTAAAAAATCATTTAATTCCAATTTAAAAAGTTTATTTCGAATTGAAGAAAAATAAAATTCTAATGTTTTCTTATTTTTATCAAATGAAGTAAGTTGAAATCCTTCAAATTCTTTATATAAATGTTTTTTAATAAAATTATTATTTCAAAACTGTTATTCTTTTAATATCTAACTTTCTAATTAGTTATTAACAATATATTTTAAGAACTATTTATCATTATAAAATTATTTACAAACTATTCTTTATTATTAATATATTTTAAATTCTATTCTTTTATTGTTACTATATTTTACAGTCTATTCTTTTATTATTTATATATTTTAAAATCTATTCTTTTATTATTATATCTTACTCACTATTCATTTATATTTATTATTTTACTCACTTTTCATTTATATTTATTATTTTACTCACTTTTCATTTATTATAAATTTTTCTTACCTCCTATAAATTTTATATAATTATAATACTTTCTATTCATTTATTAATAATATATCATATTTCCTATATATTTATTATCATATATAGAACATTCTATTTATTATTATTATTTTTACGAATTATTCATTTATTATAAATTTATTTTACTCACTATTTATTTATTAATTTTTTTAACAAACAATTCATTATTATTAATAAAGTTTACTCACTATTCATTTATATTATTATATTTTACTAACTATTTATTCATATTATTCTTTAAGTTACTCACTGAGTATTTATTATTATTTATTTACAGACTTTTTATTTATTTTATCTATTTTTTACTTTCTTTTTATGATTATTGTTTGAATTACTTACTATTTAATAATAAAAATTTTTTACAATCTATTCATTTATTATTAATATATTTTAAGGACTATTTATTTATAATTCAAATGTTTTACATGCTATTCAATTTTATTCATATATTTTACAAGCTATTCTTGATTATCATTTATTTATACTTTCTTTTATTAAGTATGATTATATACTTTCTATTAATTAATTATGAATATATCTTAGATTCTAATTATTGATTATAATTTATCTTTTCCACTAATTATTCAAATCAAAATTTATACAATTCAATTTCAATAATTTCATCTAATTCATTTAATGAAAATTTCAACTTTTTGCTTGTTCATAAATATCATTTAATATTTCTTTAATATAACTCCCTAAATTAATTTTTTTGTTTTTTTTATAACATCTATGAATTCCTATTATTTTGAATTTTCTATAAGTTAATATAATGGGAGAACCAGAACATCCTTGTTCAGTATCAATACTATGATATATTTTATAATTTTTAACTCCTTTGAAATATCCACTTTTAACAAAAAGCTCTTTTCCATCATAATATCCATTTAGAGAAATAATTTCATCTTCAAAATTAATATTTTCATCAAAAATATCATAAAAATCTAATATTTTATCATTATCAAATATTTGAATACAAGAATAATCTAATCCTTCTTTATGTTTTCTAGAATCAGTAAAAAATAATCTATCCTTTGTTAATAAAATATCTTTAGATTCACCTTTATATATTATTTTAATTGTTTTTCCAATTTGAAGATATTCTTCATTTAATACATGATTACATGTAAATAATACTTTTATTATTTCATTATTATAAGGAATTTTACAAAAAAATCCTGTTCCTATTTCATTTTTTCCTTTTATTTTTGACAATATTTTACATGTTGCATTTATAGCTTTATTTTTTAATTTTTTTTTAATTTTTTTTTCTATTTTAACTGAATCATCACATTTTCCTTCTAATATATATTCATCATTTTCAGAGTCAGAATCTTCCAAATTTACTTTTTTTGTTTTTTTTGATTTTTTTATATTTTCTTGACCCATTTTTTAATTTAAATAATCTTAATATTTCAATTATGAATAAAAAATTATTTTTATTGTTCTTTTTTGATTAGAAATTTTAATCATATAAAAATCTAAAAAATAATAGTTATTTTAAAAGAATTATTATTATATTTCAAACAAATAAAAATTTCTTCTGAATTATAAATTAAAAAAATTAAAAAATCCTATTTTAAACAATATTATTAATTTATTTTTAAAAAAAATAATATTTTAAATAATAAATAAAAAATAAATTCCAAAAAAAAAATAAAAAAACATTATTTATCAAACATTAAAACAATATGAAGATTTTAATATTTCTTTTCATAATTCCAATAATTATAAATCAACAATGTCAAAAAGTAATATGTTCTACAATAGAAGAAAAAGATGTTTGTATATTACCAAAAGATGACACAACAATATTTCAATTATGTTCAGAAAATAAAACATGTATTCCTCCAACAGAAGATCCAATAGAATTAGTAAAATGTTCTGAAAAAAAAAATATAAATTTGAAAAAATATTCTGGTTTATCTTGTTCAAATAATAATGAATGTTATAGTAATAAATGTAGTAATAATAAATGTGAAGGAATAAAAGATAATAATATTTGTAATTCAACTAATCAATGTAATTATGGTAAAGTTTGTAGATATAATTTAAAAAGTGATTTAAATAAAACTTGTCAAAATCCAAAAAAAGAAAATGAAGAATGTGAAAATGAAAAAGAATGTGATTTTAATTATGGTTGTTTAGATAATAAATGTGTTAAATATTATTCTTTAAAAAATGGAGAAAATGAAAATTTAAATTTAAATGAATATTTTTCTTTTTGTCAAAGTGGTTTTTCTGATGAAAATGGAGTATGTAAAAATTTAACTTTAAATGAAAATAAATTAGAATGTGATGATGAAAATACTTGTGAATATTATGATAATAAAGGTAATTTATTTAAAATTCCTGAAAATTGTTTATGTGGATATAATAATTTAGGAAAACAATATTGTTTATTAGGATCTGGAAATGAAAATTATACTAAATTTATAAATGAATTACAAAAATATCATTTTAATAATTCAAATTGTCATCTTGATGAAAGAAATTATAAAGGTTGTTTAAAAGATATTGAAGAAAATAAAAATATTTATCAAATTAATTATTTAGTTAATTTAAGATATTGGGCAGAATATAATAATAATTTATATAATTCTCCTAAATGTGCTATTCAAATAGAATTACCAGAATATAATTTTGATATAATAGATAAAGATGAAAAAAAATGTGCAAAATATACATGTGTAAATTCATTACCAGATAATTCTTGTGCTCAAAGTATTTTTAAAAGTCAATCAGAAATAAATATACAAGTGGCAGATATTTGCAAAGATAATAATAAATGTTATTTAGATGGAAAAAACCCAAATGATTATTTTTATGAAGAAAAAGATAAAATTGCAAAATGTTCAAATTCAAAAGAAAATATAATAAGAAGATATCCTGGAGAAGATTGTAATATAAATTCTGATTGTTATTATCCTCAAAATACAATATTTAAAGATAAATTTTATAAATGTGAAAATAAAAAATGTTCTGGTTTAAAAAACGGAGAAAAATGTTATTTAAATGAAGAATGTATTGTAGGATTTTATTGTGATCAAAATACAAAAAAATGTAAAGAACAAGGAGAAAAAGGAGATTCTTGTATAAATTCATTTGAATGTGAAAATGATTTATTATGTTATAATAATATATGTCAAGATTTATTATTTTCTTTTGAAGAAGGAAAACCAACTCCAAAAAATGAGAAAAATAAAGAAAAATATTGTAAATATAATGAAATAGATTCTTCAGGAAGATGTATTAAAATTATAGATCAAAATAAATTAAAAGATAATGAATATAGACAATGTGATAGAAATATGAAATGTTTATATAATGCTATTCCTAAAACTTCAGGAACTATTATTAAAAATTGTGATTGTGGTTATAATAAAAATGGTTATGGTTATTGTCCTAAATTTCATGATTATTTTGAAAGTGATTGGAATAATTATTTTAGTTATTTAAAAAAAAAATATGATAATAAATGCCATAGTTTAAATAGATATAATTGTTATCTTGATAGTAATTATGATGAAAAAATTAAAGTTATTCAAAATAAAGTTATTAATGGACATTTATTTTATCAAAGTGATAGTTGTATTGGAAAAGTTTTAAAAGGAAATTTTTTGAAAGTTGAAAAATTACTATTTTTGATTTTTATTGCTATTCTTATTTAGATTCTTTTATGTTTATCTAGTTTTTTCCTTTAGTAATTTTTTATATTAAAAAAATTATTTTAAAGAACTTTTATTATTTAATTTATTTTTTAAATTATGGAAGGAAATAATATTATCCATAATTTCCAATTAGGAACTATTAAATTAAATTTACAGTCTAAAAATATTTCTGCAATAAAATATGATTATAAAAGAAATAAAAATAAAAAAGATTTTTCCAGAAATTTATCTGATATATTTCTAAATGAATATAATAATAATGAAAAAAATAATAAAAACAACTCAGTAAAAAAAATAAAGGTTAATAATAATTTATATAGAAAAAAATTTGGGAATGAATTTAATATAATATTACCAAACAATAAAGATGTAAATACAGTTAATATAAACTCTTTTTCTTTACCAGAAGAAAAAAAAGAAAATAAAAAAACAACAAAAATAATTTCTAATTTACCTCCTTTATATAGGAATAAAAAACTAATTAAGTCTATTTCTTCCAAAAATTTAAAGTCTTCTGTTTCAAAAATTAATATTATTTTTGATGAAAATTATATCCCAGAAGAAATTAAAAATAAATCTGCAATTGAATATATCATTGAATTAATAAATGAAAAAAAAAATAATATAATGAAAAATGAAGAAAATTTAAAAAAAGAAAAATTTGAAAACCAAAGAAAATTATTAGAATATTTTGATAACTTACCTGAAATAATTTTAAATATGGTTCATAATAAAATTAATTATTATACTCAAAATCAAAATGAAAATAATATTTTTACAAAAAATATTAATGAAGTTTTTAAAGCACCAATAATTAAATTTAAATTTTTTGAAAATATTATTAATTCAATTACTCATAAAGTAATTTTTATTGATTTTAATAGTAAAGAATCTTATGAAAGAGACGTTATAAATATTATTAATAATGAGTTTAATAAATTAATTTCAACTGGTAATAAAATAATTGAAGTTAATATTAGTTCAAATGAAAATCAAATTATTCATTCAAATTATAATCTTTCTGTAAATAAATTTATTGAAAAATATGATAGTTTAAATTCAGAAAATAAAACAATAATAAATTATAAAAATAGAAGTATGATAAATTTCCGTCAAACTAATTCAAAAAATATAAAGCATAATAATACCTTTAATTCTTATTTATATAATAAAAATAATGAAGAAAAAAAAGAAATTAAAATTTTGACCGATAAACAATATAAGGAAAATGAAATTTTAATTTTATTGAAACAAGAAATTTCTCCTTCAATAATGGAAAAATTAAAAAAAGAAGAAATACAAAAATTTAAAGAAATGAATGAAATAAGAGAAAAAATAAAAATAGAAAAAGAAAAAGAAAAAGAAAAAGAAAAATATAATTTAATAGAAGAAGAAAAAACAAAAATCGAAAATGAAAAATATAATATAGAAGAAGAAAAAACAGAAATAATAAAAAGTAGAAATTTTAATAATATTAAAACAATAGAAAAATCAAATTCAAATTCTTATTTAAATGATATGGTAATTAAATCAAAATTATCAAATAATTCTTTTAAGAGAATAAATATTAATAAAATTAAATACCCAAATAAAATAGTTATATATAAAAATAATAATATTCAAAATCCAAATTTTTTAAAAAAAGAAAGAACAAAAACCTCAATGATAAGTAGTAGTAATGATAATAGTAATGAAAAAAATAAAAAATATTCTTTTTTTAAAAAATATAATAATGAAATTTTAAAAAAAAAAGATTCAATGAATTTAAGTGAAAAAGAGTTTTATAATCGTAATAATAATAAATTGATAAAAAGTTATAGTAATATTAATATAATTAACAATAATTCAATTCAAAATATTCAAAAAAAAAAATATAAAAATAAAAAAGAAAAAAATTTAAGTGATGAGAAAACAAATGAAAAAACTTTAAATAAAATTTCAACAACATATAAAGAAAATATTAATTCTCAAATTGAAAATAATAAAACAACAAACAATAAAAATATTGAAAATAAAAAAGAAAAAGAAAAAGAAAAAGATAAAACTCAAAAAAAACTTGATTTATTATTGGAAAAAATTTTAAAAGAAAAAGATAAAGAAGATAGAGAAATACAAAAAACGTTAAATGAAAAAAAACAAAAAGAAGAAGAAAAAAAAGAAGAGGAAAAAAGAAAACAAGAAGAAGAAAAAAGAAAACAAGAAGAAGAAAAAAGAAAAAAAGAAGAAAAAAAAAAATATAAATTAGAAGAAGAAAACTTAAATAAAAGTTTAGAACAAATTTCTAAAAATACTAAAATAAGATTTATAAGAAAAAAATCTTTAATAAATAAAAAACCAAATAGTAAAAGTTTTCAAAATATTAATCATGAAAGAAAGATATTTTTAAAAAAAAATTCAAAAGTTAAAATAATTTCTAAGTCAGAAAATATTTCTTTTGAAAATAATAAGAATTTAAATAAAAAAAAAAGTCAAATAACAATTAAAAAGATAAATAATTTAAACGAAGATAATGAAAAAATAAATAATAATTTAAATTCATCTTCAAGAAAAAATTCAAAGTTAAATGAATTTAAAAGAAAAATAATCGAAATGAAAAAAATTGATATTCAAACTTATTTATCATATTTAAAAGATAATGCTAATTCAATAAAATCAATAAATGAAGGAAATTCTAGTGAAAGAAGAATAAATTATTTCATAAAAAATTTAAATGATGATTTAAATTCAACTCATCAAGTATATAATTTAAAGAATTCAAAATTTAAAGTAATAGATAAAAAAGTAATAATAACAACTTCAAAACCATTATAATCAAATATAAATTAAAAAAATAAAAAAAATATTATAAATAATAATATATGATATCATTTTTGTTAAAATTAATCAAATTTAAAATAAATAATAAAATAAAAAAGAATCTATAATAATGAAATTACCTTTTGGAAAAATTATGAATCTCCATTAAGTAATTGTAATAAATTTAATATATATATAAAAATTCCAACAATATCAGTATAAAGCATAAAAGAACCTAAAATATAATCATCCATTTCAACATAAATAGATTTATTACCAATAATTAATTGAGTATCATAAACTAAATAAAATCCAAATAGAATAATAGCTAAAGAACAAAAAATAATATGTAATAATTTATTATTAGAAAAAAATAAAAAAAAAGAAAATAAAATAAGAGCAGAACTAAAAATAAATAAAAAACTACCTTTTAAAGTAAAATCACTATTAGTAGTTAAAGAATATAAAGTTAAAGAAATAACCATAATAAAAGTCATAAAAGCAGCCATAAAAACAATTTTTGGATTTGTCATTGAACAAATAAAACCAATTAAATAAGATTCAGAAAAAGTAAATAATAATAATATAATATAATTTATAGGAACTTTACTCATTGTATCTGGACAAAAAATTATTATTATTGGTAATATTATTACTAATAACATCATTAAATAACCAATTGCTATATTATTTATCATAAATGATTTTATTGATTTTGATACCATTGATAATAAACAAAATAAAGTTGTTATGAGTAATTGAATTGATAATATTCCATAAACTTTTCTTATAAAACCTATTCTTATTGTTTGATTTATTTCATTTAATCTTGTTTCTGTTTCAAATGTTTTAAAATCATTTTGTTGGAATTCTGCATAAGGATTCATTTTTTTTTATTAACTATTTATTTTTTGAGTCTTTTTATTATTATTATTTCTAATTTTTATTTTTAGGTTTTTCTTATTCAAATTTTAATTTATTTTTAAAAGTTTTTAAACATAAATGAATCAAAAAAAAAACTTTAGTGAATTTCTTAAATATTCTAAAAGAAATTTTTATGATAATTTAATTATGAATGATCCTAATAATTGGGAATGGAATAAAGAAAGACAATCTTTTATTAAAAGTTATAATAATGAAAAAGAATTCTTTTTAAGAGAAATTAATGATTTAAATATTAATTCAATTAAAGATATTATTCCCAAAAATTTAGAAAATGACAATAATTACTCAAAAAATATTATTAAAATATATTTAAATAATTTAATCAAGAATGAAAAAAATAAAACTGTTTTTTCAAATGATACAATTAATTTTTTAGTAAATAAAAAAGAAAAATATGATTCAAAATTGAAAATTATATTAAAATATTTCGATTATATTATGGAAAAAAATTTCCAAATATTATTAAATGAACAAAGTAAAATTCAAGAATATCAAAACAAAATTGAATTTTGTTTAAATATTTCATTACATTCAAAGGAAATATTGAAAAATATAAAAAATAAATATATTAAAGTTAATGTTCAAATATTTTTAAAAAGGCAAAAACTGAAAAATAATATTGAAATATATAAGGTACTTAAAAAAATTGAAAAAATGAAAAATGATTATTTAAAAGTAGAAGAAATAGTAAAAGCTGATATTCAAAAATCAAATCATAATGTATTTAATAAAATAAAATTATTATTAGATGATATATCATATTATAAATATAATAATAAAACTTTATTTTGTTTTTGGTTTAGTCAAAATTTACAAAATTTAAAAAAAATGTATTTGAATAAATTTCAAGACTATTACTAAATTTAATTTATAAAAAAAATATAAATTATTTTTATTATTAAATGTAATTAATTGGATTTTATTATCTTAATTTTGGAATAAAAAATACTGGAGTAAAGCGACTCTATCCGTGATGATGCAGGTATATTTAAACGACTGAATACCATCGATTTCTCAGAACCTACATTTGTCTTGGCAATCACTGTGACCTCGCATGTGCCCTATGCAAAAGCTGACGAGATTGAATTGCCTATAGATCCGCAAATGCCGGAAACAATGGCGAAGTACCTGAAATGTATGCATTATATGGACGAACATTTAGGCACATTCCTATGTCGCTTGGAAAGTGATCCTGCACTCGCTCAAACCGATGTGGTAATTACAGGAGACCATACTATTTTCTTTAGTCAGGATTTGCAGCAGATGAAAGCATATGCGGAATCAAAGGCTCTCTATCGAATTCATTAAATACATTTTCTTCATGCAAAAATTGCAAGCCTGTAACGGAAGTAATATCCTGTAATGAAGCAGCTCCATCACTTTGATGTAATCTTTGAGCAAAATCAAATGAAGGCAAACCTTTGGTATACTTTGCTTGTAGGGTTTTACCTTTGGTAATTTTTATGGACTGATATGTTCGGTCCGGCCATATCAATACAGCAGAATCGGGCTGCATATTGTTCAACCCCGCTAGCAATGGTAACTGCATGCTAGACAAAAATCCTCTTACAGGATAATGCTCAAAGCTCTGCACCTGCGCTTGGATATAGATCAATAATTTTGCTCCGATTGCGTTTCGATTCAACTGATCACCTTCCAATTCTACCTTTATATAATTCTGAGCAGTGGTATCGGTATTGGTTTTATTTTCATAGATCAGTACCGGATCATTGATATTGTTCACTACCACATCCAGATCCCCATCATTGTCTAGATCAGCAAAAACAGATCCATTCGAAAAAGTAGGCAGGTTACCTTTTATACTATCGGTGATGTTATTAAACTGTAGTGACCCTTTATTCCTGTAAAATTGATTGGGTAATTTGATTTCAGGAAACTTACTGATCAATGCCAGATCCTTGTCTTGAAGTGTATTGTTTTTTAATTTATCCTGTAACTCTCCTCCTGATACATAATTAATGTAATCGATATCATTCATACGCTTAGGAATACCATTGGAGACAAACAAATCTTTGAGTCCGTCATTATCAAAATCCATCCACAAAGAAGCCCAGCTCCAGTCTGTAGCATGAATCCCTGCATATTGACCTACTTCACTGAAAAATCCATTCTTTCTATTGTATTGGAGATTGTTACGTGCATATTGATGGGTATATCCGTACTGTAATTTTTGCTGGAAAATATTATAATCATCTTCTGCCATTGACCGCTTCAACATGTATTGATCATAAGGCAACATATCCATGGAAATGATTTCCGGATATGCATCATTATTGATATCCGCAACATCAACCCCCATGGTAAACTGACTGGTATGCATCAACTGCTTTGAGCCCTGTTCAGAAAAACTGCCATTTTTTTGGTTGATATAGAGATAATCATTCTCATGAAAATCATTACCTACATAGATATCAGGCCACCCATCCAGATTGATATCTGCAACTACTACACCCAATCCATATCCGATTTTGGTTCCATTGATCCCTGCTTCTTTGGTCACATTGGTAAATTGCTGAATAATATTTCCGTTCTTGCCTTTACCCTGATCATTACGATAAAGTCTTTGTCCGGCCAATGAATCGTATGTATTCAAAAAATTAGCACGCGGTGCATAATTACCATCATGATTCACCGAGTGATTGAGCAGGAACATATCCAAATCCCCATCACCATCATAATCCAAGAAAGCAGATTGAGTGCTGAATCCGGAAAAATCCAATCCGTATGCTGCTGCTTGATCTTCATAAACAGGTATTCCATCTTTCCCGATTCCTGTGCATACCAATAATTGATTTTTTCCTTTCAATACTTTGTAATTACCTACTCTGCAAACATAGATATCCAATAAGCCATCGTTATTAATATCTACCACCGATACACCTGTACTCCATGCACCATCATTGGGTATCTGTGCTGCAGCCGTTACATCTTCGAATTTCATTAACCCTTTGTTCAGGTAA
This sequence comes from Isotricha sp. YL-2021b, assembly GCA_023805745.1. NCBI lineage: Eukaryota > Ciliophora > Litostomatea > Vestibuliferida > Isotrichidae > Isotricha > Isotricha sp. YL-2021b. The sequence goes on along the minus strand of JAJJKW010000205.1, from coordinate 140 downwards.
ATGCGATTGCCGGTTTGATTGGCAGCGAAAAACAAATCAATCTTTCCGTCCTTATTAAAATCTCCTGCTCCTATACCTGCACCATTGTAATAGTACATGTAAGAAAACAAATTGAAATCGGTAGTAGGCGTTAGGGTATT